>JAFFST010050384.1:1711-30051 GCA_022414735.1 Noturus placidus | reverse complement strand
TTAAATTGGTTTGATGTTCCGAAACACTTAAGTGTGACAAACATGCAAAGGAACAGGAAATGAGGAAGGGGGCAAACACTTTTTCACACCACTGTAGTCTGATTTGTACCTGGTCTAATTGGAGACTTGGATTGGATTACGTGTCATTGTGTCACCTGAGGAGAGATGTGTGGCCCTGGAGGTCAGAGATACACAACCTACAGCAAATTCTGTCTACCATGAAAGAAAAACGCTTTACCAAATAAATGGCCGCAAAATGACAAAATCAATACTATGTGGTATGTTTCAGGTTGTAGCTGAGTTGGAGAAAACTGCATGCTTTATGGACTTTCTGGACTGTAAGGCATTTTTTGATCCTCTAATAAGTTATGAAATTTTAACATCTAACATGTATATTATAATTTTGCTAAGATTTAAAGAGAATATTTATTCCTGTTGCTATGGTAGGCCTGCTACTCTAGTAGCTATGCTTGTTTACTGCCCCCTTGTGCCCATATACACAAAGTGTAAACTTTTGATCGGTGTATATTGATGAATCTGTGTACATTTTATTTTATATACGATTTCCATCGTATATAACATTATCCATCCATCTTCTATACTGCTTATCCTTCCTTCAGGGTCATAGGGAACCTGGAGACTAACCCAGGGAGCATGGGGCACAAGGCGGGGTACACTCTGGACAGGGTGCCAATCCATCGCAGGGCACAATCACATACACACTCACACACACATTCATACACTACGGACACTTTAGACACACCCATCAGGCTACTATGCATGTCTTTGGACTGGGGGAGGAAACCGGAGTACCCGGAGGAAACCACCGACGCACGGGGAGAACATGCAAACTCCACTCCACACACACACACACAGGCCACGGTGGGAATCGAACCCCCGACCCTGGAGGTGTGAGTCGAACGTGCTAACCACTAAGCCACCGTACGCCTATTTAAAACATTATTCTCTTTAATTTTCCATTACTGTATGTTGAGCAGAAAGTGCAAAGCAGTTGGCTGATTAAAAGTGCCTGCAGCTCTAACACACACACACACACACACACACACACACACACACACACAAACACACACACACACGTGCCAATTTGCTTGACTTAGAGTAATCCTAATACACTTGGGGAGTTGTATGTGTGCATGTATGAGTTTCTGTGTAAAAAGGATGGCGACGGTAAGATGTCCGCCTCAGGTTACTGATATACGGCCCGGATGTTTCCCGGCCACAGTGATGCCTAAGAAAATCCAAAGGAGCCCCTGACACACATAAAAAACTTATGATGTGGGATGAAGATGAGAGCTTTTCAATGCTTCCTTTAAAACTCCAATTCCTGGTTATTCATACTAACCTTTAGTCTAAACAGGATGAAAGAAAAAAACAAAGCTATTAAATGCATGCAATAAAATAATGACCACTATGAGACATAGTCTCTTTAAATTAGTCGCATGCTTTATTTATCAAAAATCGTGTGATGATCGTTCAATTTTCAGACTGCATACCACCAACTTGGCAGATTTTACAGAGAAAAATACTATGCCTCGTGTAGCCTAACATGTACAACATTAAACACACAGTGCTCATGCTGTTCCATAAATGCGAACGCCACTGAATCACTATCATGCTGCGTCGTCAAATATCACAGTTTCCCACAGAGTAGCGTGGAGTAGGATGTGATCGAAGTTGACGGCTCTTTTACACACGGAACAGTTCTGCAGAATACAAATGAGTCTAATGTTAGTAGCAGCCCTGCTGTATGTAGTAGGTCCCTGTATGTGGTCTCTACTAATAATTTGTTACCTTCTATTGGTTGCATGTTATGTCTAGAGGATACCATTAAGGACCAGTATTGGTAATGGTTTTAATGCTTAGCTGATGGTTTGTAATGGTATTTGTATTGGAATCCATTCAGATTTCTGTAATGGTTTCGATTGGGTTTGATTTTTATGTTTGTTTGTTTTTTTTTTACATCAGGGAGTGATGTGTTTAGGATTTCAGGAAGTGCGTACAGTATAAACGCCTAATTATGTCATTTCTATACCATAACATAACGGTTTCTCCACCGTGGCATTCCATAGAGTGGCATTCCTCAAATAACTGAACATAACTGACTCAGTAAGGCTAGTTAAGTTAGCAAATTAGCTAGTGTTAGTAGGGACGTAACCATACACAATATTCAAATTCGATACCTAAAAAAATAAGCAATGCCTGACTATGTGTCTTAGATTTCCAGTTTCAGTTGAGTAAGACATTCAACATTATAAAAAATAATAATAAGTGAAAGTAAATGACTGTTTGTGTGATTTCTTGAATCAGTGAGGTAAGGCTGTCTGAATTCAGAATGTGTGTGTGTGTGTGTGTGTGTGTGTGCTGTATTAGCCGTATGTTTTTGGTAGCAGCACTGCTGTAACTTTGCTGTTAACTTTTCCCTCTAACACTTACTAGCTGTCAGTACTGTAACTTACTGGGAAGCAGAACTGCTCCCTTAAATTGGATCTTAAAAATATTATGGGTCGATATTCCAGTTCCTGCTTGCTGCAGAATGTAGGAGCTAATACACCAGTTTGCTAGTATGTATGAGGAGTGTGTGTATATATATATATATATATATATATATATATATATATATTCCCAGGGCCCTATGTACCACAGATTTATATGGCACACATGGTGATACAGGGTTAATAAAGTTAATAGGACCCTGGGAAATGAGTCCTGACTACATAAAACCTTTGGTTTTAAAAGTTGACTTAATGTGACTTAATGTGTGTAAACTTTAGGAATATTGAACTGGGAAACATGAGACACTGAGAACATAGGAATGACCCCACTATAATGATAGCATATTGGCTTGTAAAAAAAAATAATAAAAATAAATAAATAAATAAAAAATTCCAAAAAAACAGTGTGCTTAGGAGAAGTCTCTCAGATATAGATAAGGATGAATTGACTTTTTCAGAGGAAGGAGTGTTTACTGATTGATTGGGTCAGCCATGATAAGGGCCTTGCTCAAGGGCCCAGCGGTGGCGGCTTGTCAGTGATAGGGCTTGAACCCCCGACCTTCAGATCAGTAACCCAGAGCCGTAAACACTAAGTCACCACTGCCCCATTATACATTACACCTAATGTAATATAAATGTTATTCTACGACTTTATTATGAAACCTGTTGAATGTGTTGTTCGATATGCAAATATTTTGAAGTATTGAATAAAGAGCCTGAAGTGGAAGGAAACAATGTAATATGCTGCACCGTTCCACTCCTAATCAGTTGTACTGACATTTCTCCAGTTTAACCAATAACAGCATGTTCTGACCATTATTTACTATCAATTTCCTACAACTTTGATTTGACTACTAAGCCACAACTAAAGATTTACAAGACAAGCTAAGCCACAGCTCTGTTTCTCACAGTTATACAATGCTTTGGCAATGCACAGTCCCCATCCAAAAGTATTGGAACAGCAAGGTCAATTCTTTTGTTTTCGCTATACAATGAAGACTATTTGGTAACAAATACATAGATAAATCATACTTCAATTAATCTCACACTTAATGCACACTATTCATCTTCTAGAGAAATTACATGCCATTAATAGAATCACGGGAGAAACAATAACAGCCTACAGTACAGATGAGACACTGGACAATTACAGTAAATGAGCCAAACCCAATACAGGCCCACAGAGACATCTCAGCCATTAGATATATGACCTAATGAACCAAATGAGCTGGTAAAGCTAAATGATCACACGGCTCCCGAAGCACAAATTCAGTCTGATCTGATCACCTTTAGTGTTAGTATGAAATACAAATATTCTGTATCGACGTGAGTCGAAAGCCCAACATAGCACTGAAGCTTCATTTGGCAACATCTCATTCAGAGAGGTCATAGTGTCAGTGCTGACCTCTGTAAACAGAAGCGACACTAGGTTTGTGGAACAAATGTGTTTCATTCATGCTAGAAGAAATATGAGAGGGCTAAGCTGAGGGAAAGGAGAGTTACTCCCCTGCAAACATTTTCCTAATAAATCCATCATAATGGACCTAAAGACATAGCCGTGTAGACTGACACGGTTACAGATGCTTTCTAGAAAATCAATGCCTGTACTGTATGTAGTAGTAGAAATGCTGTAAAATAGCTCTTCTAGAACAGCTCTTCTAATTTTAATATACATTTATTATAGCTATTGATGCTTTTTATTGAAATAATGTTATGTTAGAAAGTACAATTACTTTATATAGCCTGTATAAATAAACGTGAGTATTAGCAGTTGAGTTTCATGACCTTCAATGATAAACACAACCTTGTGGTTTTCGAAGTACCGCCAGACTGAGTGTATGAAATGTAGCTTTTGTTCTTAATATTCATTTGCTCAAATATGGCAGCCTATTATAGTCTGTGTTAATGTGCGCTTATTTGCAATGCCACGTAGACCCAATTTTCAAAGGGATAGGATGATGATGGCATGAGCACTGTGCACAAAGTTGTGCATGCAGCATCATAACGGTGCACAATTGTGTGTGTATTTGACATTGCAAATAAGCACACTTAGTCAGCAAATGCCTTTTATCTGGCTCACAGTACTTCTCAGACATCATGGCGGCCCCGCAGAACCAATGTGACGGATGAGAACGTGTATAGTGAAGGAACAGTTAGCTTGCTTCGTGATTCATCAGCTCAAAGTGAGAAGTAAACTACTGCGCTTCAAAAGGAGCCGTACACCTGGCAAAGCCGCCGTCATGAGAATTGCATGCCTGCCTCACGAAACAAACATCCACCTTGAGCCACCGAGCTCCGACGTGCTGTGAACGCAGCCTGACTCCACAATGGATGCGTTGAGACAAACACCTGGGTCGGAGCTCACATTCGGGATCAGATGGAGATTAGGATTCAGCGTTATGAGTACAGATGAGTCATGGCACTTTACAGCAAATCACAACAGGGATAAACTGAGCAAACACGATCCTTCTGCAATGCCGGCCTCATTTTAGAGTTTTAAAAGTCGCTTTTAGTTTTTGGTCTAGTTCAAGGCAAAAGATCCACCCCAAATGACTTGTATAAATATTTACAGTGGGGGGAAATAAGTATTTAACGCCTCAAACAAAATTTCAATAAAATATATTTCCAATGAGGTTATTCACATGAAATGTTCACCAGACATCAGTAATAACTCAAGAAATCCGCAAATATAACAAATTCACAACATTAAAGTCCATAAATAAAGTTATCTATGATAAAGTGGAATGACACGGGGGAAAAGTATTGAACACACTAAGAAAAAGCAGTTCTCGAAAAGTTAAGGCAAGGAACCAGCTGAAATCCATAAGTAGTTATAAAGCCATTATACTCCCCCATCTGTACAAATTAATATCAGCTGGGTTAGTAAATTGATGGTCTATATAAAGATTTTTCGTTTCCAAGGTGTCACACAAGAAACATCTCATGATGGGTAAAAGCAAAGAGCTCTCCCAAAACCTTTGCAATGTTATTGTTGCAGCAAGACATATTGATGGAATCGGATACAGGTGTATTTCAAAACTTCTGAATCCTCCAATAAACACCATTAGGGTCATTATCCGTAAGTGGAAACAACATCACTCCATCATCAACCAGCCACGCAAAGATTTCTAACCAGGGAGTCAGAAGAATAGTCAGAAGAGTAGCCCAAGAGCCAAGGACCACTCGGAAAGAGCTCCAGAAACACTTGGAGGCAGCAGGTTCCATCATCACAGAGAAAACAATAGGCAATGCACTCCACTGCTCATGCTCATACTGAAAGACTCTATTACTAAAGAAAAGGCATTTTGAAGCTTGTTTAAAGTTTACTACAACTCATTTGGACAAGTCTATGAAATACTGGGAGAGTGTAGTCTGGTCAGACGAGAGCAACATTGAACTTTTTGTCTGTGATACTACACACCATGTTTGGAGAAGAAATGTCACTGCACATCACCCTAAAAACACCACACCAACAGTGAAGTATGGAGGTGATGCATCATGGTGTGGGGCTGTTCTTCATCACATGGAAGACTTCATATAATTGATGGAAAGATGAATAGAGCAGTTTACTGGGAGATTCTTGAGAAGAATCTTAATCGATTCATATCACCTGACTCAAATCCAACTGAACACAATTTTAAAGACAATATGTTTAGAAGAACGGACCAAAATCACACCTGAATACTACGACCCATTCATTTCTTCATACAGGAAGTGTCTTGAAGCTGTTATTACACACAAAGGCTTCTCCATTAAGTATTAAATACATTTCACTTAGCGTGTTCAATACTTTTTTCCCCCGCGTCATTCCGCTTTATTACACATAACTTTATTTATGGACTTTAATGTTTGGATTTCTGTATATGTGTGGATTTCTTGAGTTAATACCAAAGTCTGGTGAAAATTCCATGTGAATAACCTCAGACGAAATATATTTACTGAAAAACATGTTGATGCGTTCCGTACTTATTTCCCCTGCTGTATAATTAACGTGATCTTCAGTGGATTAATTATTTTTTTTACTTTATGTTGCTCTGTTTTCACTGAGGCGAACTGTTCCCTACATTATCCACAATGTTCAACTACCTGCTAATAGTGATGCCACTGGTATTTAGCCCTCGTTTCTTCTCTACCTAAAGAGAGCGATGCAGCAGCACTTTAGCCCTTTAGTCTGTCCAGCTCTCTCACCTCTTCATCTGTAACTCTGCTCAAACAGATCAGCTTCCAAAGAACGTTGATGTTAATACCATCAACACCATCACACACATCTTGTAGATCTCGAACTAGCCAAGCCAAATCTCTACCATAACTTTAAAAGTTACATGCAATGTGTCAAATGCTTAAATATTTGGAGAAACTACATAGCTTTTTGTCATGAGATGGAGGCTAAGACAGATGCAAATGCAGTTTGAGGTTTTATTACAGGGCCTGGAAATCTAATCAATGTTGAAAAACGTTATCCAACAACAGGCAACAGTCAGGTGATCAGCAGGCAATATAAGAATGACAAACGAGAGACAGAACAAAGTCCAAGCCTGAATAACAATACACAAAATTAAAGGCTTGGTAAGTTCAGATAGAAGCACCCCAAGCATTACTTCACAATGAGAGTGTGGAACTGGAGTCAGATTTTGTTCAGGCAGACCATACAGGATTTCATGGAGTTTCTTTGTGATCATCGTGGCCAAAAATGCTTTTTCAAAATTTTTGATTCAATTTGCGGAATTTTTTTTTAGCTTTTTTGCCGAAAACGACTTGAATTGGTGAATCAAGGCTATCACAGTGATGTTTGTTGGTAACTGCGACCTTTTAGCTGTACTCATGTTCGATGCACATGAATCAAAGAGTGGTTTGGCTTGAATGCATGTCGTGATTATGTCAAACGTCACGTCTTGGCCAAAACTCATTTTGGAATTTGAATGAGTCATTTGGAAAAATTGCAAGCTCCTGCAAATATTGCAGAATTTCCTTGATTTTGCATGAATTTCTGCAATCATAAAATCCTGGTTCAGGTCTGTGTGTAATTAGAAATCAGGTGACGTGTGAACGTGACAAAGGGTGCGTCTCAATCAGCTCCACAGTTCAGTAGTCAGGGCACTGTGAGTCAGTGAGTCGGCCATTTTAAAGACTGTCTCAATCACAAAACCCTTCTAGTGCACTCATATATGGGCTCGTGAAAAAAGTCCCATGATGCACTGCAAAAAACAAGGCGCATCGATGCTCACTATGTACATGTACTGGAAATTATGTCATCTTTCTGAAGCCTCTCAGCTCGAAAGAATGTCAGACAAACTCTCAAACAAATTCGTGTACACATCTAAGTAGCCGATTATCATTGTTTAGCTCTCGAATGATAGCGATTTTTTACTTTTTTTGATGTGCTGTATACGGTTTGTTTGAGTTTTAAGTGTTTAATGATTTTTTTTAAAAATCCATTAGCTAGCCTATAATTGAAGTGCATGAAGTACCATGACAGAAATGTGTGTGATTAAGCTAACAAATTGATATAAAAGATATCAGTCCTGTCTGTTGTTGATAAACGCCATTGGTGACGTTTAACAACGCGAGTACGTAGTCATGTCGCCAGAAACTGGAAAGTCATAAGTGTCCCAATGTGTTGTGAGCCAGGGTCCTCACCAGTGCCCAGACTCATGTACACGATATACTGATTCACGACCTTGGAAGCTGATCGAGACTCACCTAAAGTACGTGGGTGTTGGGAAGTATAGTCCACGGTCCATTGTGTGTTCTGGGAAACGGACTATCTTTTCGATTCTAGTGTTGACCTGATAACTATCAACTTACAGTAATAATATTTCAAATAAAATATTCTTAAAGATATGAGGTTGCACACATGCCAAACGGTTTTGTCTAAAAACAAAGTGACACTTATATTCCCTTAAGAAAAAGTCGGCTGAAGGTTTACCATGAAATGCGAACACTGACCAAACCATATGTCAAAGTATCACTCGTTGCATGTGCTATTCGGGAGCTCCATGTGATTCCACAGGTTCCTGTTTAGTTGGAACAAAAACCTGCAGTGACACAAGTTCTTTGTGGATAAGACTGGACACCTCTGTGTTCTTCATTTTCTATCTCCTTTCAACGAAGGGTGCCAATACTTCTCGAACTGACTGTACAAACCTGCGGTATTCAGTTTGCAAATTCCTGTGTCACCTGACATGACTGGCTCAAACTCTACTCCAAGGTCATGCATTCAGGAGAGTCTGTTCCCTGAAGGAGGAAAGCGGTAACAGATCATTTATAACCTACTCTCAGAGGGAACAATTTCTACTTTTAAGAATGGAAGCTGGAATAAGGGCAGCGATACTGGTGAGCAAAAATGACTGTCCTTATTAGAGGAGATTGTGCTCTTTCGGAGCAATTCCTTGCGGAGCCCGAGATTAAATAGGATGTGTCAGAGGGGAATGAGCACATGGGCCAGGCAGACTAGATTAGCATGCTCATCAAGGATGGGTTTCGGAGGAGGGGGAGTGCAGCATTGCTGAGATGGGATGCTGCTTAACAAGCCATGTGATATGGAGCTGGAGTGAATGGTGGGATGGAGAATGTTGCATCAAGCAGCGTAGCCCTGTTGCTATCATTTTTCTTCATCCACAATTGCGTCCTTCACCACGTTACGATTCCAGATTTCCTCCCAAACATCTTTTCAGGGGGTTCGATCTCGATCACTCATGAGGACGGTGTCATGTTTGGTACTTTGTCTGTAATGTTTTGTCAGCTCACTTTGACCTTCAGCCTCTCTGTGGCATCGGATTACGTCCGGATGTTCCTTGTTCCCAGAGAACCCAGTGTATCTCTCTTTTTCCTCTTTGCTTCACTGGACATACATCTGCCTTTCGTGTTGCAAGAATGATGATGATGATAAACGAATGCAAGGTTGAAGCTCCCGCCTACACTCGGCCGTTTAGCAAGCCATCTGATTTGCATTTAGCTTTAGACTCAGATTCACAGGAGTCACTGTATCCATTTTAAGCGTTCTTGGCTCAATTATTAAGCAACCAATATACCCAGGAAAGTGAGACAAAAGGCTAAAGACAGTAGTGGGATTTGAAGGACAAAGATGTGTTGGTGGTAGTTAGTTTCATACACAGGGAAAGGATATGCTGCTGCACTGAAGTGAGGTTTGCCATCAGACAGAAATAGAAATTAGAGCAGAGAGAGAGTCATGGGGGAGGACAGCAATGGCGAGGGAAAAGACATTTCTCGGTGGTTTTGCAGCTGGTGCCAGGACACAGCACATTAGTACTATTAGCATACAATAGCCATCTTCCATAGATGATCCCTTGGGGACCATCTCAAGCGAATTACTTACCGAGCTCGAAGCGATGACAGAGACGTCTTCTTTACTCTTTTGCCTGATTCCATGGGTTGAACAACTGACGCCCCCTCAGCAAAGGAAAAATAGGATTGTTCTTACAGTTTCTTGCAAATCTGTAGGCCTGCTACTCAAGGTATGTGTTTCAAGACATCAAGGGATATCTCCTTTCTGAATGCAGGTCCTCGCTAGAAAAATGATCAGAAATGGATCGTGCTGAAAGGAGATCTTCTTGATTCTTGTTTGTTTGTTTTTTAAGTCCTGAACAAACATGAACCGTTAATGTTACGATTCGACGCATACAAGAGTATACCAATATCTTCCCCCAGTCTGCACCTAAAATGTATAAGAACGTTTTAACAGGCTTTCCAGATTTCTTGCTAAGTTGATCAGTGTGCATCAGTTCTAAAAATAATCCCATTATAAAATAAAATTGAGCCTATTTGATTGGCTTAACGCCACCGACAAAATGGATTCCGCTGCATCCAAAAGGTCTGCAACATCTTTCGTTCTTGCTTCCTTCGACCTTATGTTTAAGTTTCTGCAAATGGCTGCTGCATTAAATATTTACATTAACTCCAGCTTTTAACCAAGCAGATATTTAAAAGCATCCTGAAAGGTCGGTCATACCTGTGATAAAGATCTTGGCCCTTATTCGCTTTGACCTGATCATTCTGCTAGCTTTTCTTCCCAATTAATTAACATGCATATCCGATTGTACCTGGGCTCACGTTTTGGAGGCAAGAGATCAACCAAAGGTGAGAAAGTCATTCATGCCCGATGGAACTCTTAATTAGAAGTAAAATCATGTACGTCATGACTATTTAGGACACTGGGACTAAATGAGGCCAGGGTTACTGGGTACATGAAGGTTACAGTGCCTGGGGTGGGAAAATGCAGAAAAAAAAGTGCTTGTTAACAAGGCTAGATGCGGGCGGCCATTTGTCTTCATTATCACATTGCACTTGGGGTGTCAGCCTAAGTCACTCTAGCAGAACAGAGAACCTTCTGATAACGCACAGGAAGTCATGTTTGCAAAGATCAAGGGGAGACTTGGCAGTCAGGGACGGACGCCACTTGCCTTGGAGGGTTTAAACACCAAAGCCTTTTGCTGAAACATTTCTTGAGGATTCAAGTGAGTACAAGATCACTCTCTAATCAGGACTCAGGACTACCTCAAATTGATTCGTAACTTGAACAGAGTGGTAATAATTAGCACAGGGTGTGTGATGATGCACCAAGTTAGTGCATCACTCAAACCTGAAGAAGAGTATAAACTGGGGAACCTATATGCTGTTCTATCAAATGACAGATGAGGACCATGCCAATCACATCATCTTCCACTGAGGCACAGTACGAGCCATGTTCCACTTAACAAGGAATTTATGAAACAAAGAAACCCATTGGGTTTCCAAGAAAATCTAGGAAACAGTCGGGCAAACCGTACCCATCAGCACTCGTTTTTTTAAAAGGTAGCAAATTTTGCTTGACCTCTGTGCTGTTGCCTGGAAGACCTTCGAGTTAATAACTCTGGAAGAACAAGCAGAATTGTGTGTGTGTGGGGGGGGGGATGGCACTACTCTTGCAGCTCCTAAATTCAAGGCGGGAAAAAGATAATCAATAAGTGTTCGAATGAGTCACTCATGTTGTGCGTATGTAGGGGAAGAGTGAGGGGAGGAAGGAGAGAAGTGTATTTATTTAATAATTAAAAAGAATAGAGGCACACACTTACCCTCTGTCTGTGAGGTTTTCAGCCTCTGGCACAGTCCCGTGATGTCTCCATAATCCTCCTGAATTTTGACGACTGCCTCTGTGCTTCGGAGCTCCATGAGTGAGCGCAGCTCCATAAGCGAGCAGCTGAAGCCGCCTGCATCATTTCTTTGGTTCTTGGAGTAAAAATCGCTGTTCCTCATGTCCCCCATGTTGGTGGAGTATTGCTCCATAGCTTGATCTGAAGTGGAGTTGAATCGGTTTTCAGAAACCCGAGAGACTGGCACTGTGGCGCACGAGCCTCTTGGAGATGAAGATTATCTGAACACACTTGGACCAAAAAAATAATAATAATGCGACCTAAAAAAATAAGACTATGTGAGAAAATATGTAGGAAATAAAATGTTTAAAAAATGTGGGGGGAAAAAAATGCAGTCCGGTGTGCGTGACAGAGGGCTGAGTTCCTGAAGATCAGCGCGGCTGCAGAGCGGCGTCGCTCCACACAGCATTTCCCATTTCAGCCCGTCTCCGCTCGGCTCCTGTCTACATGGTGATCCTCTCCATTACTCCTTCAGAGACAGAGAGAGAAGGAGGGAGAGCGAGAGGAGAGGAGAGGAGGAGGAGAGGGAGAGAGAGAGAGAGAGAGAGAGAGAGAGAGAGGAGGGGAGACAGAGAGAGGTGAACATGAGTGAATCTCAGAGGCGCATGCAGCACAAAAGAGAACGCAGAGAGAGCAGAGAGAGAGAGCGCGAGAGCGAGAGAAACAGCACACCGGCTCTCACCCTCCAGAGGAGGAGGAGGAGAATGGAGCTGTCCATCTATCTATCTCTCTGTCTCATCTCAGCTCAAGAAACGCTCGTCAGCTAAATACAGAACACTGCGAAAATTTACACTTATATTACTGAGTCAAAGATGACCTATTTTAGTTTTACTGAAAGTGGATCTTGTCGAACATGCCTCGATTTCACAAACAAACATGAAAAATCTATTTTACAAAAAATATATCTATTACTCAAATTATGTTCGGCCCATGTTGTCCTGAGGTGAAATAGACATGGCTGCTGTTTTTTCCTTCCATCTCTTATTTACACTCCCACCTGCCATCAGGAGGATTCCTAACCCTAAATGCTTCGGAGGCGTGATTTTCATGTGTCCTGTTTATAAGGCTAATTAATGGGATGGAGATCAACTGTATTCCGGTATAGGTTAATAGAAATGTTATTAAATAAATAGCATAACTTAAAAATGGCCAGGTTATATATATAACCAGTGGTGTGACATAATAGGTGCAGGGTTGAGAAGAACACTCACAGCTAGCTTTAGGCTTGTGCGATATTGATTTTTAATTTTTTTCCCTTGCTTGAGTTTTTACCATTGTTAAAAATATTTTGATATACCACGTCACTGCCCAGAACTGGCAGCCGAACTCACAACCAACAGAATTTGCCACATCACTGTGTTCAGATCATTAGATGAAATCAGCTCTTATTTTAATGCTCTTGGACTCGAAAACTAGCAACACTTTACATTTACATTTATTCATTTAGCAGGCGCTTTTATCCAAAGCGACTTACAAATGAGAGCACACTCACACACCAATGGTAGCAGAGCTGCATGCAAGTTGCTAGCTTGCCATCAGGGGCAACTTAGGGTTCAGTGTCTTGCCCAAGGACACTTCGGCATGGGATCACCCTACGATTAATGGATTAGTGGACAACCCGCTCTACCGACTGAGCCACAGCTGCCCCAGCTGTGCCTCGGCTTTTTTAATTAGAAAAATTTAAAATGAACGGTAGTCTACAGAGAAAGCAACAGAAATTTGAGTAAATATGCAGCATTATTTACACACAATGGCACATGATGCTATGTACTGTACACTATGATGTGAGTGCAAAGTTTCTTTACTGCAGGTTTTTATGATCGTAATCCACATAGACATGTTAAGGTCAGAACCAGAAAATTAAACCTGGAGAATAACTGCTTATATAAAATATAAGGGTATAAACACATTCATGAGCATTACGCAAACAATAACAATATGTTCTTGGCCTCCCTGTGCTTCAGGGAGGGTTTCCTACAGGTTCTCCGGAATTCCTGGGGTCCCGCCTCCCCATTGTGTGTGTGGAGCTTATATGCTCTCCATGTGCTTTGGAGGTTTCCTTTGGGTACTCCAGTTTCCTCCCCAAGTACAAAGACATACGGCTGACTGGCATTTCCAAACTGTCCATAGCGCGTGAATTGTCCATAGCATGTGTGTGCGATCGTGCCCTGCAATGGGTGCCCTGAGTTCCCTGTGATAGGGTTGTGCCCTGAGTTCCCTGGGATAGGGTGGTGCCCTGAATTCCCTGGGATAGGGTGGTGCCCTGAATTCCCTGGGATAGGGTTGTGCACTGAGTTCCCTGGGATAGGGTTGTGCCCTGAGTTCCCTGGGATAGGGTTGTGCCCTGAGTTTCCTGGGATAGGGTTGTACCCTGAGTTCCCTGGGATAGGGTTGTGCCCTGAGTTCCTTGGGACAGGGTTGTACCCTGAGTTCCCTGGAATAGGGTTGTGCCCTGAGTTCCCTAAGATAGGGTTATATTCTGAGTTCCCTGGGATAGGGTTGTGCCCTGAGTTTCCTAAGATAGGGTTATGTTCTGAGTTTCCTGGGATAGGGTTGTGCCCTGAGTTCCCTGGGATAGGGTTGTGCCCTGAGTTTCCTGGGATAGGGTTGTACCCTGAGTTCCCTGGGATAGGGTTGTGCCCTGAGTTCCTTGGGACAGGGTTGTACCCTGAGTTCCCTGGGATAGGGTTGTGCCCTGAGTTTCCTAAGATAGGGTTATGTTCTGAGTTTCCTGGGATAGGGTTGTGCCCTGAGTTCCCTGGGATAGGGTTGTCCCCTGAGTTTCCTGGGATAGGGTTGTACCCTGAGTTCCTTGGGACAGTGTTGTACCCTGAGTTCCCTGGAATAGGGTTGTGCCCTGAGTTCCCTAAGATAGGGTTATGTTCTGAGTTTCCTGGGATAGGGTTGTGCCTTGAGTTTCCTGGGATAGGGTTGTGCCCTGAGTTTCCTGGGATAGGGTTGTGCCTTGAGTTCCCTGGGATAGGGTTGTGCCCTGAGTTCCCTAAGATAGGGTTGTGTTCTGATTGTCCTGGGATAGGGTTGTACCCTGAGTTCCCTGGGATAGGGTTATCCCCTGAGTTTCCTGGGATAGGGTTGTACCCTGAGTTTCCTGGGATAGGCTTGTGACCTGAGTTCCCTGGGATAGGGTTGTCCCCTGAGTTTCCTGGGATAGGGTTGTACCCTGAGTTTCCTGGGATAGGGTTGTGCCCTGAGTTCCCTGGGATAGGGTTGTCCCCTGAGTTTCCTGGGATAGGGTTGTACCCTGAGTTCCTTGGGACAGTGTTGTACCCTGAGTTCCCTGGAATAGGGTTGTGCCCTGAGTTCCCTAAGATAGGGTTATGTTCTGAGTTTCCTGGGATAGGGTTGTGCCTTGAGTTTCCTGGGATAGGGTTGTGCCCTGGGTTTCCTGGGATAGGGTTGTGCCTTGAGTTCCCTGGGATAGGGTTGTGCCCTGAGTTCCCTAAGATAGGGTTGTGTTATGATTGTCCTGGGATAGGGTTGTACCCTGAGTTCCCTGGGATAGGGTTATCCCCTGAGTTTCCTGGGATAGGGTTGTACCCTGAGTTTCCTGGGATAGGCTTGTGCCCTGAGTTCCCTGGGACAGGGTTGTACCCTGAATTCCCTGGGATAGGGTTGTGCCCTGAATTCCCTGGGACAGGGTTGTACCCTGAGTTCCCTGGAATAGGGTTGTGCCCTGAGTTTCCTAAGATAGGGTTATGTTCTGAGTTTCCTGGGATAGGGTTGTGCCCTGAGTTCCCTGGGATAGGGTTGTCCCCTGAGTTTCCTGGGATAGGGTTGTACCCTGAGTTCCCTGGAATAGGGTTGTGCCCTGAGTTCCCTAAGATAGGGTTGTGTTCTAAGTGTCCTGGGATAGGGTTGTACCCTGAGTTCCCTGGGATAGGGTTGTGCCCTGAGTTCCCTAAGATAGGGTTATGTTCTGAGTTTCCTGGGATAGGGTTGTGCCCTGAGTTTCCTGGGATAGGGTTGTGTCCTGAGTTCCCTGGGATAGGGTTGTGCCCTGAGTTCCCTGGGATGGGGTTGTACCCTGAGTTCCCTGGGATAGGATTGTGCCCTGAGTTTCCTGGGATAGGGTTGTGCCTTGAGTTCCCTGGGATAGGGTTGTGCCCTGAGTTTCCTGGGATAGACTTGTGTCCTGAGTTCCCTGGGATAGGGTTATCCCCTGAGTTTCCTGATATAGGGTTGTACCCTGAGTTCCCTGGGATAGAGTTGTGTCCTGAGTTCCCTGGGATGGGGTTGTGCCCTGAGTTCCCTGGGATGGGGTTGTACCCCGAGTTCCCTGGGATAGGGTTGTACCCTGAGTTCCCTGGGATAAGGTTGTGCCCCAAGTTCCCTGGGATAAGGTTGTGCCCCGAGTTCCCTGGGATAGGGTTGTTCCCCGAGTTCCCTGGGATAGGGTTGTGCCCTGAGTTCCCTGGGATAGGGTTGTGCCCTGAGTTCCCTGTTATTCCCTCGCTCTCCTGTGACCCTATGTATGTAAGTGATACGGAAAATGAATAGATGGATGGATGGATGATTTTGTCCTGATATTGTTGCCTACCATTAAAAGAATTAAGGTTCCTCCATTACTAAATCCCAATTTAAAAGAATTAAGGTTCCTCCATTACTAAATCCCAATTGAATCCCTGCTTAGGATATCTGCTACCTATTACCACAAAACAACAGTAAGATAAAAATCTATATTTTAAAAATGTTTAGATATAAGTCCTACGTGACACAAGCATGACTTTGCACTTTTATCAACTTCAGCAACAATCTTTTTGTTCCCTCCTCGAGCATCTATTGGCATGGTCTTGCTGCTCTGACAAATGTAATTTGTCAAAGGCTGTTCCCTGTGAACGAGGGGCTCGAGTGGGTGTATCTGACACACAGAAACATAGATGCACACACACATACATACACAAACTCTCTCTCTCTCTCTCTCTCTCTATCTCTCTCTGAGCCTTTCAGGACTGATCAATATCCATGCCAGTCTGACCAGAGTCAGGGTGTGGAATAAAAAACAAAAGTAATGTGTAATGCCTCGTCAAAGGTTGCAGGTAACGCACCTAATAACATACGGCCCTGTTTGGGTTGAGGTGTCTTGCAAGCAAACAATATGAAAAGGGACATAGGATTATTGTACTAGGAAAGTCAAAAAAATCAAAATACATGGGTCTGAAACATCTCATTAACTACCATTAACATATAAACCTGTGTGATATACTGTAGACGTGGCATGTCCGATTTGCGGAAGGTTTTCCGTCAAAATAATAAGTTTTGGTGACTTTTTGGTGAGTGTGCTAATGACAGGGGAAGGGGGGATATGCAACATAAGCAGAGGATATAAATTTTTCCTCTGTAGGAAAATCAAATCAAATCAATCAACTTAAATATCCATAAAAGAACATAGCTTAGTCAATTTCCATGTTCATCCGCAGCAGCCGAGTGGATTGTAAGAGTGGATTCCCCTAATGGAGTATATGACTGCTTTGGTTTTGAGAATTACATGGCCAATAACACAACTGGAAGTCCCTGAATCGCTTCACTACCCAGGCAGCAATGCGTTCTACACCAAACACACCATTAATAACTGTGGACTTGAAATACAAAAAAAATCAATGCCTCCAATTGAAACGGTGTGATTTTGATTTGTAGATTATTGCAGCCCAAGGCATCAGACTGCTGGCAGTACTGCCGCCATTCAACCCTGTAATTACAAACAAGGAAAACTCTTCTTTTTTTTTCAAACAGTGGTTGATAACAGCTGTGCTGGAGACACAGCTGGCGATCCAATTTGTTACTGCTAATTTTGCTGCCAAATAATTTTATGACAAGTGTGGCTGTATTGACACCTGTTCTCTTGGCCAGACTGGTCTTGTAGACTTCCTAGTACAAATAAATTACAAGTAAAGTACAGAAAGTGATAAAGAAGATACATATACAGGGGTTTAGACTTTGCTACTTTGTATTTATTTTTATTTTTTTCAATTGAGCGCTGGTGCTCAGTAGCAGAAGATCAGTAACAGAAAGGAAAGTGCTATAGCATAGAGGAGTATACTTGAAAATATGCATCGGTATTGAAAAATAAATTGCCTATAAAAGTAATCTAGTTCATAAATACACATGTGAGAATATGAATATAATATTAAAACAAAGTTCTGACATTCTCCTTGTATGGTCTTTGATAAAGAAACCCACTACACTAGCTCATATGCTTCCTTGACAACAGTGCCAGTGTTAAGGCTCTCATGCTTTGTAGTACAGTAGTGCACTAATTAGTATAGTCCAATATCAAATCACATGTGCAAGTGAATTCATATTTAGCTTCACACCAAATGTTTCTTAATCAGAATCTTTTTTTACAAAAGAACCCTGATACACTGTATGATCAAAACCCACACAACACTAGACCGGTGATGTTTTCAACTGTCCAGTCTCCGTGAGCCTTGCCCATTGTAGCGTCTGATTCCTGTCGCTGTTTTGGTTCACGTTGGTAAACAGTGGCGACCTTCAGGGCGGCTGTGGTTCAGGTGGTAGAGCGGGTTTCGTAGGGTTGGTGGTTCGATTACCGGCCTACATGACTCCATATGATGCCAAAGTGTCCTTGGGCAAGACACTGAACCCCAAGTTGCTCCCGATAGCAAGTTAGCATCTTGGGTGGCAGCTCTACTACCGTTGGTGTATAAGTGTGAATGGGTGAATGAGACACAGTGTAAAGCGCTTTGGAACCACTAAGGTTAAAAAAGCGCTATATGAGTGCAAACCATACGTTGAGTTACTATAGCCTTCCTGTCAGCTAGAAAATGGCCATTCCCATTTGACCTTTCTCCTCTGTTTTTGTTGTTGTTTTATTGCACCATTCTGTGAAAATCACAGATCAGAATTACTCAAATCAGCCCATTTGGCCTCAACACCCATTGCATGTCCAAAGTCTCTGAGATTTCATTTTTAATCTCCTTTATGTCATCTTTTTAATGTCTGATTCCGCTGCTTCTAAATGATCATCTGATTGGACGATTGTACAGACACAGATACACATTTACACAATCATACACTTCAAGGGGAAATTTAGCACAGCTAATTCTTCTCTCTGCATGTTTTGACGAAGTAGAAGGAATCCAGAGAACCCAGAGGAAACCCATGAGGACATATGCATGAATCCTCACAGATAGTAACACAAGCCAAGCTCAGGATCGAAAAATGAATCCTGAAGCTATGAGGTGGCAATGCTAGCCACTGCACCACTGCTTTTCGCCGTATGTATGAATTAACATCTTTATTATTTGAATAGTGTCTGTATTGAATTGATCGTATGGGTCAAAGAGAGTCAAAAATGATGGAGCAGGCCACATATTTGTGACGTTTAGACATCCACATCAGTCTTTACGTGCACTTTCACTGCCGCTAATGACCTCACCAGGGTTTTTAATAACACACAAAGTAGTTATGTCTACACCAAGTGCAAGTCAGTGACACAAAATTCTAATTAGCTGAAGAGATGAAGAGGCTAGCACGGTGTGTCCATTGCTTCACTAAAGAGCAATACGGACCACGCTAAATAAATACTACTCTGTGGTAGTAAAAAATAAATAAAAATGATGTGGTAAGAAATGTGTTCCCTCTGTGAGTGTCAGTCTCAGGCCATATGACACAATGTTAATTCAGGTCACACGGAGAAAGCATCTTACATTTTAAGAGTGGCGGCACAAACCACATTACTGCAGGAAGCTCGTAATTACCACATTTATGTCATTAACTCAGAGAGAGCGTTCTCCAGCTACACTCCTCTTTATTTTCTTGTTAAAATCGCACTTACTGCCTTTTCACATCAGTTCTCTCTATCTATCTCACACCATGTGCAGCCATCTTAATTATAGACGTGGGCTGATTTTTTTTTTAAACTTGACACATTTCACAGGCTCAAAATGGTGGAGCCATTTTACTTAAAACGTTCCTCTAAAATGTTACAAAAGGATTCTTAACACTGCCAGTGCTTCAGATTGTGCTTCAGAATGTCCATCATCATGTTGCAAATTAAAATTCTTATATCCTTGCAATTTGTGACCATCAGAACAGCTTGTAAAGGGGTGCAATTAAAAGAAACATCCGGTTAGGAAGAATACATTATCAAAAGAGGCCGTCAGGTGCGCTGCTCTTCCCGACTGTAACTGTGAGTGCAACGGCATTCTTATGATGGCACGCGTTGTGAATTCCCTTCGGAATTTTCCATTGGTATTTTAGTGGTAGAAATTACCAGCTGGCTGACATAATTTACAGTATCCATCCATCCATCCATCTTCAACCGCTTACTCCTTTTCAGGGTCACAGGGGAACCTGGAGCCTATCCCAGGGAGCATCGGGCACAAGGCGGGGTACACCCTGGACAGGGTGCCAGTCCATCGCAGGGCACAATCACATACACACTCACATTCATACACTACGGACACTTTAGACACGCCAATCAGCCTACCATGCATGTCTTTGGACTGGGGGAGGAAACCGGAGTACCCGGAGGGAACCCCCAACACACGGGGAGAACATGCAAACTCCGCACACACATGGCCCTGGCGGGACTCGAACCCCGGACCCTGGAGGTGTGAGGCGGACGTGTTAACCACTAAGCCACCGTGCGCCCCTTAATTTACAGTATATTGAATGATATTTGAGCAGTCACGAATGCAGAGGGTACAGCATTGGTGTGTGAGTGTGTCTCATTTGTAAGTCGCTTTGGATAAAAGCGTCTGCTAAATGAATAAATGTAATGTAGATTCTAATGCATAAAGCAATTCTTCTTTTGTTTTAAAAAAAAAAAAAAAAAAAAAAAAAAAGAACATTTTAGCCAGCAAAGACTGTCAACCACTGCATACCCCTCAGCAATAGAATTGTTGTTTTGTGATTTTTGTTTCATGGTTACGGCATGAACACATATTTAGTTTCAGACGCCATAGCTGTCCCATACCCCTCATTTCATAACGTCCCTATTATGCCCTGACTCAGATTATATGACTTATACCAGCTAATACTGCTCTATAATGGCAATAAATTTAGTCAAGTGTGGTAGTGAATTGGTTTTGTTAGCTGTTCTATTAATTCTATTAATTATATGATTTGTGAATAATGGCTCATCAGCGGTCTGATTCTGAGCATGATTGTGCATCATTGTAGCCTATTCAATAGCTAATTAGAAGTGTACGCACAGATAGCACTCAGACATAAATCAACAGACTCAGAAAAGTAAAAGCCTGACAGACAGCCCAGGGACACTTAACACACATGACCGAAAGGTATACGTTGCTAATAATGAACCTTATTTATCAATCTTTTAGAAAAGGTGTGTGTAAATCGTGATGAATGCCGATCACCCATAAATTACCAGGCACATGGAGGCGACAGCTGATTTACATTTGGTGACAGCCACACACTTAAAACGGCAATAAAATAAAGTAAATAAATAAATAAATACATTACCAGAAGAAGAAATGTCTGTAATACCGATCAAGTGCCATAACATTAAAACCACCTGCCTAATATTGTGTAGGTCCCCTCTGTACTGCCAAAACAGCTCTGACATGTCAGGGAACGGACTCCACAAGACGTCTGAAGGTGTGCTGTGGTATCTGGCACTAAGACGCTAGCAGATGATCCTTTAAGTTATGTACATTGTGAGGTAGGGCCTGCATGGATCAGACTTGTTTGTCCAGAACATCCCACAGATGCTTGATCGGATTGATATCTGGGGATTCTGGAGGCCAAGTCAACACTTTGAACTCTTTGTCATATTCCCCAAACCATTCCTGAACATTTTTTGCAGTTTGGCAGGGCGAATTATCCTGCTGAAAGACGCCACTGCTATTAGAGAATACCGTTGTTATGAAGGAGTGTACATGGTCTGCAACAATGTTTAAGTAGGAGGTATGTGTCAAAGCCACATGAATGTCAGGACCCAAGGTTTCCCAGCAGAACTTCACATCACACTGCCTCCGCCGGCTCTCCTTCTTCCCATAGTGCATCCTGGTGCCTCTCGTATACATAACTGATTGCTCACTTTCTGTCATGTTTATATAAATATATTTAACAATATTTAATAATATTTAACAACACCTTGAAAAGACCCAAATCTGCAGCCGAATTATCAAAAAGGGTTTGACATGACATGGGGAAGAATTAATATCTACTGGACTGCGTCTCTTGGCCAGAAATTTCAGTCACGTCAATGTTTCCTCCATGATGTTGTGTTGGAAAAACATGAGCGTGTCATAGGAAGTCAAGCAGCACACAAGGGAGTATACAGCACATTGCAGCTTAAGACATAACAGATCGGTCACTTAGTGTTGGCACTAATGAAGTGTTGCACAGCATTAAATAAAGACACTGTGGCAAACAGAAGTGATTTATATGCTTAACTTATTTATATGAGTCATTTTAGCACATCCTTCTTTTATACAGTGGCATTTTTAATTGAACGAGTGGTGTTGTGTCTTAATTTGTGGATTTATGTCGGCTTGCTTGTTCCATTTCGTTAATGCCATTAATGTGAAATTACAAAAAAATGACATTACATTTATTCATGTAACTGAAACGCACACGATTTAAACTTGGCAGCATGAGCCATTTATAAAAGTGCAGTAACTCTTTGCAAATTTGATGATTTCCACTCAGGAGCGCACGGAGGATACAAACATTTTTTTCTGAAATGATGCGATTTCAATTGTGTAAATGCCCATATGAACAATTGACGAATAATTCAATTTGTATCAGGCTTGATAAATAAGGCCCATCGTCGGTAAACGTATTGTATCGTATTTTGATTGGCACATTTCTAAACAAACTTGCTTGCAAACTTCCTTTTCTCAGTGTTAAAATTAACCAGGGCTTACAGTGCATTGTGGGTATACAGGTAATTCCTTGGTCACTGTATGACATCAAATGGCTGACGTAGATTACGTGAGCCACACTGAGTGATGCTACAAAGAAGCAACTATTTTGGAGCTGCTAACCAAAAGACCTCTGCCTGAAGTCATGTTGGTGTGAAAGGGGAAGAAGATTGCAGCCATGATGCCTTTTCTTCTCTGCACTCAAGCTTTTGTGTGCAGTGAGAGTTGAGAGTTTAAAGAATGGCAGGCCTTTAGTTAGAGATTATCTCACACTTTTGTTGCCACCAAGGCCTTAATACATCCTGCCTTTCAATGTCAAGGTCTGTGAAAGGCCTGTCTCTTAAAGAGAATGGGTGGGAAACCCTTAAATCACGTGAAACAGTGCAATCTGTATGACCTGAAGTGGCCTATTACCAAGCAATGTGGGAAAAATTTGACCAATACTGTATAGAAGAGCTCAGGTATTTATAGCAGTGTTTATATTTATAGCAGTATTTATATAGTTTCGGACTTTTAGGAAACAGACTTTTATTTAGAACTGTTTCGAATACGCTATCATTTTTGAATTCATACTCAGATTTCTTGAAAATAAAATAAACTGAGTGGGCGGCAACTGTAAATTAATAGTGGGCAAATGTCTAGAACAAGAAAGTTTGTTCATTCCAATGCATTTGTTTGCAGGCTCCCAGTGATCTTTGGATCTATGAATCTTTGACTAGGGTCAAATGCTACTCATAACCTTTAAACATCATGTTAGTGAATCATAAGAGAGATTTTCTGCAAGAATACTTTGTGTGCCAGTCTGATCTGACTGTATGCATATCAAGAACATGATGCATGTGTCTTCCTTCACTGCATTTATATAAAAATATATAAATAATGCATTTTTTTGTGTTTAGAGGCGGACACACCAGTAGCCCAGAGGCCCGGGATAAGCAGATGGTGTGTCCAGGCTATTCGTTTTTTTATTCAAAGTTGCTGGAAGGACAAATAGGTTTAACAACCAACAAAGGACTGTATCATGGAATTGATCAACAACAAAAAAAGGACATAAGCCGTGGTGTAACAAATTCTTTGTACAAAATCTCCATCCACACACCTCCAGGGTCGGGGGTTCGATTCCCACCGTGGTCCTGTGTGTGTGGAGTTTGCATGTTCTCTACGTGCTGTGGGGGTTTCCTCTGGGTACTCCGGTTTCCTCCCCCAGTCCAAACACATGCATGGTAGGCTTATTGGCGTGTCTAAAGTGTCCATAGTGTATGAATGTGTGTGTGAGTGTGTATGTGATTGTGCCCTGCGATGGATTGGCACGCTGTCCAGGGTGTACCCCACCCTGTGCCCGATGCTCCCTGGGATAGGCTCCAGGTTCCCCGTGACCCTGAAGGAAGGATAAGCGGTATAGAAAATATTGATATTGGATGGATATTTTAATCTGTATTTTGAAAGGATGAGGTAACCATACAGTCATACACCGTGACTAACCATGAAATGTTTCAGCCCAATTAATTAGAGTTCTAGCCAAAAAGAACATGGAACTGGGTGGCACACTGGCTAGCCCACATGCCCGGTAGGGTAACTGATGGATTTAGATTTGTCCACACCTGCTGTTTACATGCTTCCTGTAATCATCTTTGGCTTAGCAAAAATGTACTTCTTTTCATTATTTAAAAATACAATTTAAAATACATTTTTGAGTACATTTTTTTTAACTTGTGCCATTATTTTTAATTTTAGGCTTTTTTTTTCTTCCAAACTTGGATGTGTCTCCGTTTTAAACCATATATTCATGAATATAAGTATTAACTGATGATGTTAATATATAAACTGCATAAAGAGTTCTTGATCATTATAAAAGATAGGCTAAATTGACACCAAGTACAGACACCAAGTTGCTCAGATAGGATCAGCGATGACAGATTGTAAGTCAGGCGTGTAGCTGTGATGGTTTTGTTCCATTCATGGACAAAGGAGATGGGAGCAGACATGTGCAGAGCAACAGATGGGCTACAGTCAGTAATTCTATACCTTGAAAATGGCTAGTGAATGTAGATACAAGGTGCATGGACTCATGTGATAGGGTGGTATCTTTCCTCACACTCGGGCTCACAAACAGTAAGCTCCAGAATTACTGGCACAGGGGTAAAAACTAGAGTTGGCATTGTTTGCGGTCGTATCGGGCCAGTAACAGCAAAAATCATTGGGGGAAAATGAAGTTGATCCAATCCTGTTACAAATGGAAACAAAAGATTGGAATTTGGGCTTTTGTTGGGGCGGGGTTTTCTGTGCCAAAGTATACTTGTGTGGGTGGTGGGATAGGCTGGGTTTGGAACTGTAAATGTTTATTCTACATGTAAAGAGAATAATTGCATTTTTATTAGGCTTGAGTTTATTAGGCTTGAGTTTATTATCCATTATAATTATAGTTAATATATAGTATATTATATTAATACCGGCTGTCCCAAAAGTCTCCATATATAGGGGACTATGTATGCCAGCACCACAACGAATTTTTTAATTTGCTAATAGGTTTAGCAACAGTGTCGTGTGTGATGTGCTTGCTAAAATATATAATATAAACTACGTATGAAAAATTTTGGAAGACATTTTGCTAAAAGTGTTAATTTCTCGAATGTTATTGTACGTGCACGATGTGACTCAATCACGCTCACTTTATAGATGGGGCAGCTGTGGATCAGGTGGTAGGGCGGGTTGTCCACTAATCGTAGGTTTAGCGGTTCGATTCCTGTCGCACATGACTCCACACGACCCCGAGTTGCTCGCGTTGGCAAGTTAGTGCCTTGCATTGCCTTCTTCTACCATTGGTATGTAAAGTGTAAAGCGCTTTGGATAACCATTTATATAATTCAATCTTGTAATTAATGGTACTGTCCATCCATCCATCCATCTTCCACCGCTTACTCCTTTATCAGGGTCACGGGGAAGCTGGAGCCTCTCCCAGGGAGCATCGGGCACAAGGCGGGGTACACTCTGGACAGGGTGCCAGTCCATCGCAGGGCACAATCACATACACACTCACACACACATTCATACACTACGGACACTTTAGACACGCCAATCAGCCTAACATGCATGTGTTTGGACTCGGGGAGGAAACCGGAGTACCCGGAGGAAACCCCCGACACACGGGGAGAACATGCAAACTCCACACACACATGGCCCTGGCGGGACTCGAACCCCCGACCCTGGAGGTGTGAGACGGACGTGCTAACCACTAAACCACCGTGCGCCCCATGCGTACTGTTAGGATGGTAAAAGAATATATGCTGTATACAGTACCTGGCAGAATTACCGTATCTACTAGTAAGCCGTGTTTGTTCAAATGAAACATGACTGCCCCTTACTGCTCTTGTCTTTCCTGTCCCCGCTCATGTGCGTGATTCTGTTTCCTGTCACTAGCATCTGTATGGAGACTTTTGGGACACCCTTGCAATATAAGTGATTTTTGTGTAAATGCTGTGGTTTAGTTTAAGTCGTCTTTTAGCTATTTATTTTCTTTCTGTACTTTTTAAATGCTTCAGTTATCAAATGTGTATTAGCTGATACTCAAGGTTTCAATAAAAGTATCAGAAAAGAAAAAGTGGTTTCATACCTCTATAGTAAAACCATCAGTGCCAGGATTCCTTTAGAATATTTATTTATTTATTTATTTATTTATTTTAATTACATTCATTTACGGTTTTCATTTGACTCACCCTCGTATTTTGGTTCATTAATTTCTAGGTTTTCATTTTGTTGCTGAAGTGGGTTGTTTCTGAAAGATCTAGGATTTTCAGCTCGTCAGATTCGGATCCTTTTACAGCAAAATCTACGTTGTGCTACTTAAGGAGAAAAAGCAGCCTGAAAAGTAGCCATTTTCTGCACAAAGATATTAAACATCTCAGTCCCACACATGACTAAGTGTTTCTCACAAAGCTGATTTTTGAAATGAGCACAACACTCTTGTGTGCTGATCGTGAGTGGGCTCGGTGTTCAAGAGAACCACTGTTTCATCTTTCAGTCAGTAGTCAGGTTTCTATCCGAGGAACAACATGAAAAGTATTTGAAATGTCTGCTGATGAAGTAAATGGAAATGGCACTTAGCGAGTAATATTTTACATGTTGACAACACGTCTTCGTTTGCTTTACTTAGCTAAATTGTTTGGCAATATATGAGATGCTGCAGGAATCTATAGTGGAAACATTTTTAACCGGAAAACCACTGAAATGGTGCCATGGTGTCATGTGGCATCATTTATCACTTGCCTCTCGTACAACAAATCAGAGAAACATATATGACCAAGAATGAGTTTCAGTAATGTTATTATACATAGATTTATCCTGACTATTTGATTAAAAATGATAGTCTGGAATAGTGAAGAAGACATTAAACAGTAAAACTCCTAAATCATATAATCGACGTATAAGCTCGTATTATAAACAGGAGAATTTCGTTTAATTACGGACAATAACGACATCTTTATTTGAATAGAAACTAACGAGGCAGTGTCTTGTCATTTCACATCGTGTCATCTTATGAATGCTGTTTACTCTGGAGGTCCGCTGAGCAAAGCAGTGATAAGAACTGGCCGATATTATATGCACGGGAGATCTGTAGTTTTTGTGGTTGCAGCGCTTTTTGAGCTTGCGATGTTTTTACAGACAAAGCAAAAATCTATGCGACAACAGGCTTTGCAGGACAGGACATCATTATGTTGTGTAATTTCAACTGCCAGCAGAAAAGTTCACAAACTTTCTGAAATCTCATTTTACTGCGAGTATTATGCATATAAATTTGTCTGAACTTTGTTTCTTTTGTAAATTTTGTACTAATTGTAAGCATCTTTTTGAATCATTGTCATTATTATTAGTATTATTATTGTTGTTGATGTTGTTGTTATTATGAGATGAGGAAAAACTAGAGAGAATTTTGTGAGAGATTCTGTTTAGCAATCAGACCTGTCTTTGTCTGTGAGTCTCTGTGCTCAGTGGTGGAAGCTGCATTTTTTGGTTAGATTTAAATTTATAACAGTATACTCAAATAGTACTTATCGATCTTGTTAGATGCACAAATTAGTGTTTAAAATTTGTATTTTTCAAAATGGTATTTGTGTTTTTTCTATTTATGTCCAAAACAGGGCTTTAGTGAGGTTCTTTCTCTCTCTCTCTCTCTCTCTCTCTCTCTCTCTCTCTCTCTCTCTCTCTTTCTCTCTCACACTCTCCTAGCTCCTAACCTCCCACAATATGTATCTAGTCCTAGAGAACCTAATATTATGTGGCGTATAGATAGGGCTTATAAAGTAACTCCTACCCCTGAGAAATGCCTACCCACAGTGCGAGCAAAGCTTTTAGGCTCAGGTAACAGTTCAAACTTGGATAGTGAGGCAGATTCTGATGACCGTGGGACCCTTTTAGTCCGTAAAGCACACACTAAGTTTTACCCAACACAACATGCTTCCCCTACATTCACTACTAGAACAAGGAAAAAGACAACACAGTCAGCTCAAATCAACCAAGGAGCCTCAGACAATGACATAATCAATCCACCTGACATTCAGAGGATCATTGTAGAGCATGTTATAAAAATGATAACTCCAATGCCTCAAGCGAGGTATCTAAGCGACTTCGTTGTTTTCAGGCAAACTTCCTAAACCTACAAATGAAGCTGACTTTCAGACATGGTCTCTCCATGTGGAGCTTATGATTCAGGATAAAACCCCTGTTGACATGCAGCGACGTAAAATCCTAGAAAGCCTGCTTCCACCAGCCTCTGATTTAATCAGGCAACTAGGCTCAGATGCAGCTCC
>JAFFST010050382.1:108139-123417 GCA_022414735.1 Noturus placidus | reverse complement strand
TATATATATATATATATATATATATATATATATATATATATATACTTCAAATATATATGTATATACAAACAATATATGTTCATGTACCTTGCATAACTGCATGAGCCCTTCTGGCACACTACAATTCAGTACATTTTTGGTCAGTACCTTACTCTGATGACGTGCACTGAATAGAATCAGCCAGGGTTGCATAGTCCAGACAGTAGCTGCTGGTTGCCAGCCTCAAGCAGGCCTCTAAGTGATGATCAGTCACTGTGGGATGGTATTTGGACTTAGTAATCTTCATGTCGGAAAAGGCTGACTCACATAAATAAGTAGAGTCAAATAATGCAGTAAAGGAGGTTGCACATTTCCTCATGTTTGGGTACTTTTCCCCTGTGAGTAAGTTCCAAAACAGTCCATGAGCCCTGGACTTCAGCTGAATGTCAGTCTGTAGTTTCAAAATCTCATCCATTACCACCTTCTTTGGGCTGCATTCCCAAGCAACCGGACTCCGGGAAGCCTACGTCCCAGCGGGGCGGGGGCCGTTACCGGCCTCACACCGTCCACGGGCTGAGCCTCCATCAGAAGGACTCAGGCCCCCGGCCCGCACCAGACAATGCCCGCGAGGGGACAGGGGATTCGGCGCTGGGCTCTTCCCTCTTCGCTCGCCATTACTGAGGGAATCCTGGTTAGTTTCATCCTCAGATTGTCTTCCCTGCATTTGGAAATGAATCCATTTGTGCTGCCAACCATTGCGGGTGCACCTTCCGTGGTGACTGGTATCAATGCGCACACTGGGAGCTGATTTTGTCTTTAAAAGACTGAAAAATGTTAACTCAGTGATTTAACCGTGGGCATGGGGTACTTTTCCATATGGCAACCTCTCTGTGTGCTCCAAAACCACCTCTGGTGTTTATTACCAAAAAGCTCTATTCTGGTTTCATCTGACCATAGAACCCGATTCAGTTTGAAGTTCCAGTGTCTTGAGTTGAGTTTGAGTTTGTTTTTATTTGATAGTAGAGGCATTTTTCTTGAAACCATTCCAATCAACTTGTTGTAATGTAGGCGAATGGTCTGCACATATACAGCGCCTTTTAACCTTAGCAGTTCTACAAAGCTCTTTACACTCTCTCATCCACCCATTTACACACACCAATGACAGCAGAGCTACCATGTAAGGTACTACCCAGCCATTGGGAACAGCTTGGGGTTCAGAGTCTTGCCCAAGGACACTTCAGCATGTGGAGACATGTGGGCCAGGAATTGAGCCGCCAACCCTGCGATTAGTGGACAATCTGCTCTACCACCTGAGCCACAGCTTGGGGCTTAGGTGACTTCAGATTGTAGTTTTGGAGACTTTCTGAGGCCAAGACACAACTAACTTCTGCAATTCTCCAGCTGTGATCCTTGGAGATTTTTTGGCCACTCGAACCATCCTCTTCACAGTGCGTTAAGATAATATAGACACGCGTCCAATTCCAGGATGATTCATAACATTTCCAGTGCACTGGAACTTCTTAATTATTGCCCTGATGGTGGAAATGGGTGTTTTCAATAGTTGTGCTATTTTCTTATAGACACTTACATTTACATTTACATTTATTCACTTAGCAGACGCTTTTATCCAAAGCGACTTACAAATGAGAGTTTGTAAGACACTTCCCATTTTGTGAAGCTCAACAACTTTTGCTGCACATCACAGGTATATTCCTCACTCGTACTCATTGTTATGAATGACTAGGGGAATTTGGCCTCAAATATAAAGATATAAAACTGTAATTTTTTGTGAAGAATCAACAACAGGTTGTTGGATATTTCAAACTTTTTCAACAAATAAAAAACTGAAAAATTGGGCGAGCAAAATTATTCAGCCCCCTTAAGTTAATACTTTGTAGCACCACCTTTTGCTGCGATTACAGCTGTAAGTCGCTTGGGGTATGTCTCTATCAGATTTGCACATCGAGAGACTGAAATTTTTGCCCATATATATATATAAATCTGTCTTCTCATAAGTATGTAAATGCTATGCTGTGACTTTGAATTAATGCAAATAATTACTTAGAAAAAATAGTCTTAAAAATATTTTATTGTTTAAAATTTGAACTTTAAAATTAGAACTTTAAAATTAGAACTTTGTTGCAGTGGCCAAATCACCAAATACCTTACATTTTGATAAAACATGTTAAATCAAAAATATTATATATCAGTTGCTGTAGTGAGTGCTGGTACTTATAGATATTATGTATTAATCTCAGTTAGCCAGTTCGCAAAAAGTGTGTGAACAGCTTTTTGCAAAGACGTAAATACTGGATCTCTTCTTCTTCTCAGTGATAAGTGGTCTCAGAAATGGAAAGTTGTGCAGTGCCACCTTGTGTACTGGGGTATTTCTGCTTTTCAATAAGCGCCATCAGGGAGTCAGGGAGTGAATAAGTCAGGGAGTGAATATGCCCTTTCATTCTGCCCGCGTGTAACGCATGGGTGTGCGCACAAAAAACGTGGCGTTTAAAACACTGCGTAACTTAATAGACCTTTAGGGTCCTTTCACACTGACCGATTAAGCGATGAAATGTTTGATGTGATGATGCTCTGAAACAATAGATCCCTATGGAGCTGTTCACACCGGGCGCAATCATACGATAAAGCAACACTTTTTTCCATCCAGTGTGTCGATTTTTTTTGTCACTCAGTGATGAAACGGGCCATCCAATTAGATTTAAGCTTTAGATCATGTGCCTGGAGATGCTGCTGTTGCCCAAAAGGGCAAGATTGGTAGAGCTATAGCACCGAAAGCTGTATTGAAATCCAGTGTAAACACCGAAGAAGTGTATTCCGGAAGAGAGAAGAGAATGGATATTGAGTTCTTGTTATCATTTGCCAAGTTTGCCACTTTCACACATTTCTGATACCGACAAAGTGAAAGTGCATAAGAAGGTTTGCGATATTTGCTGTCTCCCGCCAGTTTCCATCAATTGGCCTTTTACCAATAAAATCAGTTACTTATGCATTTGCATAGCGGGCATGCACTCTCTCTCATTCATATTAATATACCATTGTCACATGCCGTAGTATAAAGTATATTTCTTACTGAAATACTTCATATTTGTTTGAATGCAAACAATTTTTTTTTCATAATTTTACAATTTGACTTTTAATAGCAGAAAACAATTCTCAGTATATCATTTATTTATATTCTTGTTGAAACATGTCAGTAATAATAGTATAATATAATAGTATATATAACAGGACAGAAAGAACTGAACTGTCACTTCATTTATCAAAGTTCTTCCAACATGAAAAAAGTGGGCTGATCTTGGGAATTAAACTCGGGTTTTGTCCCACTACTGTGCTATTGCATTATATTTCACATTATTTCATTCATAATAAAACAGCTTGATGGTGCTCACTTCGCTTCACTTTATCGCGTCACGCTCAGTGTGAAAGGACCTTTAAGATATGCATGTGGTCGGAATACCACTGTGAACAATTTCTGTACCAACACCTCACAATACCATGTAACTCAACTCTAAATATGGCCATCGATTTATAAGAATAATTGCATTTATTGAATCATGTTGGACCATAGTCCATGCTGTAATTATATTTTAAAAGCAAGTTGTAACTGACCCATTCATGCTGACTACCATTATGGGATGATGGAACAGATCTCCTAACCATCTGACTGGACTACCGGCACAAGTTGACAAGTTGACAAGTTGATACATGCATTGATTTAAATTCAATGAGCACAGCTTAATAGTTTTGAAATTCATTAACGTTATTCATATCAGGAATATCTGAACAAGGCACTGTGCCTTTGCATGTAAGGGGAAAAGAAGAATTCAGCACCTTGTTAAAAATCAAATCTTGGTGATCACTACATACAATACTATTTATTATTGAGTAGACATGTCTAGTCCACAAAACACAAAATATAATTTAGTTAACTTCCGTAATAAAATACCTCGACTTACATTACAGCCAATGGAAAAGCATGTGATAAGAGAATCACTTCTGAAGTGAGTGGTGATGTATGTTAAATGGAGCCGTGGTTGATTAAAGGATAAGTGCAACCTCTGGGGTAGATACAATACTTTCTAAAGATCTTCGGTGTGCCACTATAACACCTTCATCCACATGTGTATTATACTGCCCTCTTCTATTATACTTCTCTTCATAATAATTAAAGTAATGCCCAGTGTGTTGTTAGCACACTGCAGACACCTGCTTTTCTCTTTAATCTTCTGTGCATGTTTCTATTGATGGAAATATTGATTTAATGTTCAGGCTCTTCCTTTCATCTTGCAGACCTCAAAACATACCCTCGTCTTGTCTATGGTTTACTTAAATCCTTTCATGTTATGGATAAGGAGGAGGGTTTAGGTATGGCAACAAAGTCCATGTTAAATTGCCATTTGTATAAATAAAAGCTGGAATTTACTTAAAGAGATATTTGCTACATTTATAAAAATGACTATCGTTAATAAATATATATTTCTATAAATCACAATTTATTCTCATCCGAGATTAATTCTCTCATCTTGTGCCACTCAGATATGAAATAGGCAACTTGATATGAAACAAAATGCAATGATTACATCAAACTGCTATCCTGTAACATGAGGAATGCTTTTATGTACAGTGGATATAAAAAGCCCACACACCACTGTTAAAATGGCAAGGTTTAGTGATGAAAACAAGTAAACCTAAATATACAGTATCATGTCAGACCTTTTCCCATCCTCAATGTGAAATTACAATATATATGAATTAAGTGGAAAAACAATCATAAATATTTGAGGGGAAAATAGGAAAAATGTTAAAACCTTATTGTAAAAGTGTGCACACCCTTTTATAATTAGGAATGTGGCTGTGTTCAGAATGAACTAATAAAATTCGATCTCATTTTCAAACATTATCATACACCTGTCATCAATGAAATTATACTGTACAGGGTCACAGTGACCACGTTTACATGGACAGCAGTAATCTGATCATTGACCTTACTCTGATTAAGATAATAATGTGAATAAGGTGTTTACATGAGTCGCTTTTAGAATACTCCTGTCATGTACCCATTTTACAGGTTATAGATCATAATTAGATTAAGAGCCCGTGTCACCAAACCACGCCGTCCGACGTACCTCCAGAATCTCACGTATCAACATACAGTTGGTGTTCGTTATGGTACCGTATACAGTTTTGGGTGTTTTTATTACATTTTTTTATGAACGCTTTAAATGCAGTTCATTATTTGTCATGCTGTACGTGCTAATAGACCACTGCTTGAAGCTGTATAGACAATGGCAACATTAAAGGAGCTGATATACTGATTACTCTCTCAGGATATCTACAGGTTTCAGCACTTGAATACTTTTTAATACAATATTCAAGACATTTCCAAAATATTTTACGACCCGCACGTCACTTCAGTCATGCTACACGATACAGCAGCTATAATGGATTGTGTTCATGCACATACATCTATTTCTGTGTTTAAGTAAACTGTAGCAGGGTAAACGTCTATAGAGGTATATGGGAGATCAGAGCAAATATACTTTTGTATTACCATTTTCTCCAACAGTGAAAGAAAAAAAAATCCAGTATTTCCTTTCCATGACTTTCCAAGAGAGGAAACAATTATAGAGAGATGGATTATGGCAGTCAGAAGAGAAAAAGATGTCAAATTTACCATCACTCCCTCAGCAGCTGTTAGAAATCCCCTCGCAGCAGTGTTTACTAGTTTTGTTGTAATTTAATACCAGTACTTAATGTAATAAGTAGTGTAATATATATACAGTTTTTTTTAATTATATATATATATATATATATATATATATTTTTTTTTAAACATTGCTATTTTGTAATATTACTATTGCACTGACTAATACTTAATTATTATTTAATTAATCTATCTTTATTGTGAGTTTTCTGAAGGCTCGCCTCTCTCTTCCTCTCCTGCCTTTCCCTGCCACGCCCACTCCCCCTCCACTTCTTCGCATGGTCATCCATGCCTTTTTAAGCTACATTTTTCAAAAACATTGAGAGGTGGACTTGAGCTGAAAGAGGGAGGTTTCATGACCCTTTAAGGAATTTAAGACATTTTAAGACTTTAAGGACCTGCGGTCTCTGCATCTGACACCAATTTCTCATATTCTTCACATGTCTGGGCTGCAGGGTAGGATGACTAGATGGAAGTCCCTTCTCATAAAAAAAAAAAAAAAAAAAAAAAAAAAAAAAAACAATCAAGCTCAACTAAGCAAAATGTGTTATGGTCTGATTAGACTAATTCCAAAATGTGCAATAATTTTATATTGGTGCAAAAGGAAAAAAAAAACCCACATCAAGAAAAGAACACCATAACCATGCTGAAGCATGTTGGTAGCAGCATCATCCTTTTGGGCTGCTTTTCAAAATGCAGGTTTTATCAAGGTGGAGGGAATCATAAATATCTAGAAATACCAGTAGATTTTAGTGCCAAACATTCAGGAATCTGCTATTAAGCTGGAGATAAAAATGTATTTCTCCATTCAGTATGCCAATGACCTACAACATATTTCCAAATCAACAAAGTAAAGGCTTAACCAAAAAAAGATAATTGTTGTTGAATGCCCTAACCAGAGCTAAGACCTGAATCCAACTAAAAATCTCTGTGGTGACCTGAAGCAGGCTGTGCCCAGCAGATTCCCTAATAATTTGACAGATATAGATGTTTTTGCAAGAAAGAGTGGGAAAATATTACCAAGTCAAGATTCGCTGATAGACTCTTACCCCAAAAGTCTGAGTGGCATAATAAAATCAACATCAAAGTGTTAGTTTAGGGGTGCACAAACTTATGCAACTTGGTTATTGTATTTTTTAGGGTTTTTTCAATGAAATATTTTAAATTGTTTTTCACTTTAATTGAATAGTTTGCAATTTCTCATAATCAACTATTAAATATTACTACATTTAGGGAAAAAGGGGGGGGGCACCTACTTTAAGATATCTACTGTAAATCATGGTGGTGCATTTGTGATAAATTCTAGGTACTGGTATATTTTATTCCAAACCCTGGTTGCTTCCGCCAAAACTTGGCTATATACTTAATATTAGTAATTAAAAAAAAGCCCCAAGTGACAATCTGCGAATTCCAAGCATGCCTCACAAATACTGCCCACAGTGGCCAGTTCTTGCCAAGATCCACAGTACAATAAAAAGGCCATACATTAATATACTTATTAAGTTTTGTTATGATAGTTTAATGCTAGTTGTGTGAAATGCCTGCTAAACGCTGATTGGCTGAAGGTGGCCATATTCTTGATGCTATTCAATGATTTTTAAAAATCCAATTACAGATTAGCAGCTCTTGGCTCCTGAGAAAAAGCTATTTGAATCTAACTCCTTTTAAATGACCATACCACTACCTTTTTTGCAGACATCTTTGTACTGAACATGTCTCCACCTCTTTAGAATTGATCATTATTGAGATTCAGACTCTGAGTAATTTGACCCAAAATTCTGAAGATTGGCCAAAATATTCCTAGAACTAGTTTGCAAAAGTATGTTTTGCATATTATACAGATTATCAAAAATGGGTGGAGTTAAATGCTCCAAAACGCTTTTATTTTATGTATTTATTATTTATTTATTTTTTACAGATTGAGCAAAAGGATCAGGATAAACAAAAGTACCAGGTCAAATGCCTGCTGAAAGCTGATTGGCCAATGGTGGCCTTGTTTTTTAATTAGGTCACCATCAAAAAAATCCACCTACAGATTAGAACATAGATGCATGGTACCAAGTTTTAGCTGGATCAAACTTACGGTTCCTGAGAACCAGTTATCTGAACTTAGCTCTGCCATGTATGACCATGCCCCAAACTAGTCCCAAGCATTTTGTCCCGAATTCAGAATCTTGTCCATTATAAGCCTGTAATGCTTTGTGTGAAGAGGCACAAGATATCATGACTTACTTATTTAAGTAAATAAGGCTCCTACTCATTATTATTGACTGACAAATGTGAACATATTGTTTAAAAATAACAGCATGTTTAATTATTGAGTTTCACACCAAATTTTTGAAGATGCCAAAAATTCTAGGACTAGTTCACAAAAGTATGTTTTGCGTATTATACAAATGATAAAATTTTTATGAAAATAATCCAAATGGGTGCAGATAAATGGTTCTTGAGGCTTTTCTATTTGGGAGAACCCAAAGAATCGGCAGAAAACAGATGGGATAAAAAATTAGATATTGACTAAAACATAAAATTCTGCACTGTAGTGCTACCATTAGCCCAATCAGGCCCATTTAGTTTGCTTGAGTAGCAGGAGAAAGTACCAAGACCAACTTACAGTTTGGTTTGCATGATTTGTTTTAAGTCAGAAAAAATAAGAAGAAAGAAAGAAAGAAAGAAAGAAAGAAAGAAAGAAAGAAAGAAAGAAAGAAAGAAAGAAAGAAAGAAAGAAAGAACCTAAAAACTGCAATAGGATTCTTTTGGTGCTTGAACCTCTAATAAAAACACAAAACAATATTTTCTAATGGCCATGTCAGTCTCCAAATTTAAGCCCTATTGAAAACTGTGGATTTTTTTTTAATTAAAAACAGTATACAGTATGTTCATATGTATAAACTGAAAAATCATTTGTTACAGCAGTTCATATTAATATATTACTTAATATAACATATCATATAAATTTTTGCTCACGTTCTTGAAGGCTGCCGATAGTTCTGGACTTGTCGATAAATATTTGGGGGTAAAAGCTTCAGAAGTATCTGACAGCTGATGTATTTGATACCGTTTCCTGTTTTGTACATCTCTGCTTGTCCTAGAGCACTCTGCTCTGCTTGTCCTGATGGCAGTTAAGCTATACACCTGCATCTGTGACCACAATTCAGTTATTGAGTAACTGTTGGATTCAAATTTACAATGGATTAATTCCAGCATTAATGTCCCCTTTGGAGTCTTTATGTGTCCTAGGACTGCACGATTATGGCTAAAATGATAATCACGATTATTCTTATCAATATTGAGATCACGATTATTCATTGATTTTAGGGACATCATGTTTTTATTGCACTTTCACATTTAAATAAACAGACCGCTGCTTTCACCTCCATGTTGTGCTACATTCCTGCGAATGTACAAATCTTTACATCAAATAAGACTAATCCTTAAAGTGCATCATCTCGTAGAAGCAAAATATAAATAAAACTGTACCCAAAATATAGGATAAGTAAAAATAAAAATACCATCAAGCAAATGAAAATATGCATCAAATATAACAATATGCAACCAAATGAAAACAATTCAGGTGAATGTAGAAAAGGACCATTAAAAAAAAAAAACATTTTCTATAATACAGATTTACTCTGGATGAATCTTCATCCATGTTTATTTTGGGAATTGTGCACAGCCCACCTGAACCAGTTTATCTGCAAAGTTTTTTTCCTGTTCGGCATGATGACGTTTAATGTCCATGACAACGTCTGTAGTCCCATTTAGCAACGTGTTCATGTCACGATTTCCCCTCGCGCAAGCGTCATTTCAGTGACATCGACTTTGTTTACTTTCTACATGTGCATTTGTTATGATTTCTGTCCTGTCTCTGCCCCGTATTGGCACTGGTTTTTCCCTTATGTGTCATTAATTACATTTGTCATTTAAACCCCTCGTGTCTCATTGTTCGATGCGAAATACTACGTGAGTGATCCTTGTACCATGCATTTGTTCATAATTTCATGGCTCATTGCTTTGATCCTTTCCTCGACCTCGTTGTTTGATTCTTGTTTATGCCAGTTTGCCAATCCCCAAACCTTTTGCCTGCTTTAGGCCATGCTATTGTTTCATGTTTTGGATTTGTCTGCCTCTCTTCGATAAAGCTCTTATCTGCACTTGCATCCATCCTAAGCCCTCATCACATGACAGTTAGCAACCGCCTTTTTCAATACACGTAAAAGCTTTTTTTAAAAATCATGAGTTGGGTATTACTCACGTATTTTATGTCATAGAATAAAACCTGAAAATATTTTGTCTTCACTACAGATCTTATTTCAGGATTTTAACCAAAATCCCATTCAAAAAATCCATTGACTTTGGGATGGAACCGGAAGGGCTAAAATGAGTGGTTTCCGGGTTTTGGCATACAAAATGACATCATCCCTGCACCACTCTATGGTGATTGGCTGTAAGTTTAGGAAGCGCTTGATTTGATATGCAGCTGAGTTTTCTATGAGCAGAGGACAAACTTTAAACGTCAATATCACAGTTGTTCATGTTCATGCAATCGTGGGCTGTCAAAATCGCAATCGAGATCAATTTTTCTAGGGAGCTAGGACTATCCTGAGCCGAGATATTGAGGTTTCCGCAAACAACTGTATAACCAAAATTTGTTGTGTGCCATGACAAGAAGATGGCTGTTGTGGTTAATTCAAGTAAAATAAGTAAAATAAATAAATAAATAATAAATAAATAAAATAAATACATAAATAAATAATAAACTGGTGGTTTTACAATGACAATACCTAGGGACATAATGGGAAAAAACTGTAACCTGCCTTAGACCATTTTAGATGGCATGAAATCATGATGTTAGCAGCATGGTGGTAATGGAACATTCTGTCTGTCAATTTAACGAGAAATGCATCCAATCAAATTGTGAGGAACTTCATCATGTATCAAGACAATGACCCAAAACACACTGGCAACACAACAGACAACTTCATCAGAGGAAAAGTAAATCTCCAGACCGAATCTAGATTCAGCATGCATATCACCTACAGAAGAGGACACACACACACACCCTGCATAACCTATATAACCTGCATATATTGTAGCAAAAGGAACAAAAAAGCTTAGAAGATTTGCTTCCCATGATAACAGTTACTTTGTTTCTCAGGTAACAGTCTTGCTTGCTCTTTTTTCCATGGTAAACCACAACACCTAACAACTGTACTTGCACAAACCCAACATTTGTGTAGAGCTATACACCCAGTGACGTTTAGCCAAAACATAGCCTTCCTCTTGAAGAATGGTTGTCTGTTACCTCAAGCAGTATAATGACTTAATTCACCTGTCAGGTACTTAGATTAGAAATAGAAGCTATTTAAATCTGCACCTTGCATGTGGCCTGAGGCTAGTTTGACTGCAATTGATGTCTGTAAAAATGTTATAATGCTACAGATGTAAATTTTTTTTAAATGCCAGGGTTAACAACATTTAACTTATTTGTTAATATTATAAAGAAATTCTGCATGAAAAATATTTTAAAGAGCCATGCAATAACATATAAATGACTCAGTTGAACAAAACAATGCAATTGAAATTTGTTTTAATTAATTTATAATTTTCATTAAATCAGCATGAATGTATAACCATAGTCCTAAAATACATGAAACATAGTCCTAAAATATAGAATACATAAAACATAGTCCTAAAATACATGATCCTCTTTTCTTTTTCTTTATAATCCAGTCACCAATACATGTAAGATTTCCTCCTTTTCATGAAGCTTCCTTGTAATGCTATTGTAGTTTTTGCTCCATGAAACAACAAGAATACTGTTTTCACAACAGCACTTTGGTATCTTTGAACATAGCTGTTCACACACATCGACTATTTCTGCATCACCAACTGCAGATCATCTTGGAATAAGACTGTTCCCTCCACTTTTTTTCAGTTTGGAAACCAGCAATATCAATGTATCCAGTAACATTATTTTCGGTTCAGGACCACAAACATGGTTTTCATGATCAAGGGAAGTAAATATGTGTGGGACATAGTGTTTGGGATTGTGTAGGCAGTAGAGAGAGATCAGTAAACGTTATGCACACATGTTTCACACATAAACATTATGCACACGTCTTCGACAACAGCGTTGCGAAATGGTTAACGCTAAAGATGAGAATGCATCTGACTGTTGAAAGTCGCTCAAAGTAAGGTGTGCCAGGTGCACTACATGGTTTTTAACTTCTCAGTGTTTACTGCCCTTCTGCCACAACACAGCTTCACAAACTGTTTGCCCCACTCTATTCATCTAATAAAAAACAAATTCAGAGAAGGACGACATGCCTTCTCCTCTCTCAACATCTTTGCCACCTACAATCATGTGCCATGTTACACTAATCCAGACAAAGATACACACAAACACTCATGTACAAACATTGAGACAGTTCTTAGTCTAACCACATTATACCTCATCACTCTACTCTGTAGAATGACTTGGCCTTGATAACACTGAACACAGGATGTAAGATGTATGTGTGCAGTGCAGTTACCACAATGCTCACACCACGCATGTGTGTTGATCACAGCTGAATGGCAATGAAAACACAGAGCTCAAAAACTACACTCTAAAATGTCTAAAAGGAACAGACCAATTTAATGATTTTGTAATCGTTTTCATGCACAATATTAAAATGCTTCCATTGAGCCCTAGGAAACTTAGTACTGCATATTTACACTGATAGTACTATTTTAAAAAAAATGATTTCCCCTTTTTCCATCTACAAGACTTTGTTCTCAATCCCACAAGCATAGCTCTATTTATGGTAGGTAAATGTTCCCAGTTGGACCCCTGATTATAGGGGGACAAAAACACATGGGAAAACCACATTCCATAATATCTGAATGGAGCAACTTGTCAATGTGGAAACCCCCTCCTTACAGAAAAAAATACTTGGAACAACAATGTTTCATTTCTAGGGGAAATGTATTCTGAACAAGGCCATAGCATTGAGGTAGACCACTTTGGATTTTTACCAAGAACCACTCACTTATTCCTCACTTCTGCTCTCTTGAGGTGGAGAAGTTTTCACACCTGGACAATTGAGACCTTAAGAAGCAACATGCTGGTTTCCAACAAATTTCCACATGTAAACTTTGTAAGGCTGTTGAGGCAAGTCTTTAGAATCAGGGTAGTATATATCTTGCAATATTTAGAAATAATTAAAAAGCTGTGGCTCTTCCAAACTTGAATGGTATTATAATGAAAAATGAACTTAATGAACACACTCAGTACTATAACTGTTGCTTTTTTCACCTTTGAGGAACTACTGGTTTATTGTTTAATGTGGCAGAATGCCTAGCAGAAACAAACTGTGACACACTTTACAACTGGTACAATTCAGCTCCCTAAAATATCACTCAAATACATGCACACTCTGATAATATAAAGCCTCTGTAATTCAGGGTTAGTTCATCATATATATCATTTCAACTATGCGCTAATGTTAGATGCAAACATGAATACAGCCAAAAGCACCTGAAGCCTTTCTATGGTGTTATGGAAAATGAGGAAAGCATGCCACCCATGAAGATCAAAAACTTCTTTGTTGGCTTCATCTATAAAACTGCAGAAATATGCTGCTTGTTTAACTTAAACTATCATTTATATCTTTGCTGACTAAAATTCTTGTATGATGGCATGATGAACTATAAGATACAAATATGGAAAGAAAGAAAGAAAGAAAGAAAGAAAGAAAGAAAGAAAGAAAGAAAGAAAGAAAGAAAGAAAGAAAGAAAAGAAGGACAGTTCTCGACTGGGACATATGGAGAACTTCTTCCACTTCCCACTGCTATGGTCAGCCAACACCACACACACCCTGAATTAGTGTGGCCTAGACCCAGCGGAGCCTCCCAAGCCGCATGGGGCCACAGCAGCCAAATCCCACTCCCATCTGATACCCATTGAGTCACACATATGGAAACAGACATGTACATGGGCGTACCAGAAAGTATGCACACTGTTTGTATTAACACGCGTCTAGCATAAACTTATCAGTTTTCATTTCTTGTGTTGTCTTTTTTGTTTTCTTGTGCACTGCTGTGTCAACACACTAGGTTTTTTGGTGAAAGAAGTGTATAAAGCATGTGGCAGATCTTGCGCTCTGCAAGTCAACACAACAGGTGATAAAACAATTAATAACGATTCTAAGAATAGCTACAAAGGATCATCCAAATTGGTCTAGTGAAAGCAGCTTAACTAAGGTAGATAACATTAAAGGTGGTTCACATAACATGCTTATGAGTGACTCTAATACAATTTTAATGATAATATCACATCCATTGTATAATTGTACAAAATTCCTTGTCATAGACACTAGAAAAAGCTAGAAATGAAAGATAACATAGGTGTTGAAAAGTCAATATCGCTGAATAGATACTGTATGTTTAGAAGTGTAGCATGACCACCTGAACTTTGTGATGAAACATTTCTCAGGAAGATGAGAAAAAGGTCACAGTTCATGTCTTCATGGTGATCTACAATATAAAGTATCACACCACATATCACATACCCAAACAAACCTGACAGTATTTTTATAGCTCAAAAAAGGGGAAAGTAATATTATGAAGGTTGTATTCTCATTCTGTCAGGGCTTTCATACTAGGGAATTTCATATGCTCTAACGTATTATACTGTGCTAAGGCATCAATTACACTCTTCACATCCCCTTCCTTCTCCATGCCTCACCCCCTCAAGAAAACGGTTTGAGTGGTAGAGATCAAATGGGGCATGCAGGTTTCCCACACACCTGGGAGAGGACATGGTGGATGCACTTCTGCCATTCCATGCTTGTTTGTCCCAGGTTCTCCAATCTAGAGACACACACTACTATGTTTTGGCTGCAAGCAACATATTATAAATTTTTGGGGTTTTTTTATTCATAAGGCGAAAAGCCCTCTGAAGACCATAAATGTGTCATCAATCTGGGCTTGCTGACATCAATCATTTATGATCTGGGAGCCATGGTTACCTTGAGGTGGGGGAATTTCTTTCATTTTACATCATATAAATAAACATGTCAGACTGACTCACTTAGTGAAAGTCTTTTGATGACATAAGATACAGTAGGTGAGAAAAGTACAGAAAGATGAAACATAATGGGGTTACAAGGACTGCTAGACTTTAGTCAGAAATAAAGAGGTCCTAGACAGAAAAGCTCTGCAGAGTTCTCTCTTTATGTTGTGGCCTATAAAAATTAAATTCAGTTCATAGTCCACTTCAACCAATGTCTCTCTAAATTCATATTCTTGTGTAACTTTACAGCTCCAGAATAGCATCATAAGTAGGCATATTTGCATGCCTGGGCCTGATTACTCGGCACTCCATCTAGCATACAGACATATGCAAAATAATCATCTAAATGTAATTTATATTTGTGTATACATTATGTGTTTAGAAAGAAATCCAATAACCGACTGCTTCCTTTAGATCCGTAGTTTTTCCCAAATCAGATTATTTACATACATGTAAATCATATGAATAATATCAAAATCTGATTTTCTGATATATACACACACACACATATATACATAT
>JAFFST010050382.1:87933-101904 GCA_022414735.1 Noturus placidus | reverse complement strand
TCGAACCACAAACCCCACGATTAGTGGATTAGTGGACAACCCGCTCTACCGACTGAGCCACAGCCGCCCCTAATAGTAATAGTATCAGTATTTTGTTTTACCAAATTCTCAGATTGATATACAACAGAACAATCTCCTAAAGTCTTCTGAAATGAAGGATAGAGTTTAACAGGCAAGGTAGAACATGTAACAGACAAGTTTACAGACAAGTCCAATCCAGAAATCCATCTGTGGAGGAAATAAATTAGAGTCACACTGCTCAAGTATTCACAAAGTATTTGCGAATGTTTCATAATGTTTCTTACAGGTCACTGTAGCCTTGTTAAATCGGAATTGAAAACGTGTTGGAACTTAACAATTGTTCTGAAATTAGACCATCTTTTGCTTATTAAGCTCATAAAGGTTTCATACACATACGATCTGAATTTAAAATGGCAGGCAGCAGAAATGGACTAACTTAACACTCAGCACTCATATGACTCCTGAATTGTATGGTACTTAATAACTACTTAAAAGACATATGTCCATCCATCCATCCATTCATCCATCCTCTACCTCTTACTCCTTTATCAGGGTCACGGGGAACCTGGAGCTTATCCCAGGAAGCATCGGGCACAAGGCAGGGTACACCCTGGACAGGGTTAAAAGGCATATGTATAAAAATAAAATATCTTCCTCCATTTTTATCATTATTATTTGAGTCGTATTGTTAATTTATTTTTTAATAAAGTTTCACAGCTTCTTTGGAATCTTATATGAAAAATATGTTAGTTATGAGTTAGTATATTGCTTTGAATGAAAAGAACAACCAAATTCTGTGAATTAGAATCGAATACAAGTAGAAATTTTATACCTACTATTTGCATAAGGCTGCATATTTATACAATAGAATCCATGCATATTAATAAAAAGATTAATTATGAACACCTTAACACATTCCAAAAGATCAATGTAAAGGTTTAGTCTTTTTTTTGTGATTCTTTGACTACTTTAATTTGATTAAGATTTAAGTCCATATGTTGGAGCCAGTTTTGGGTTGCCTAGTTTTTGTTAGAATGACTCATTCATGTTAATCTTATTCTATGATCTTCTATTAGGGGGATTCTAGGCATTCTAGTAAGTGTGTTATTCTATAGATTTAGTCAACATTGAAGGGAGCTGGTATATATTAATGATATTTACAGTACAAATCTTTACCAAATAATAAAAGCATCTACCTGCAGCTGTGCAATATTGCAGACTACAATATCCATAGTGGGCAGCCTGGTGACCAAAGGAATTTTTGTGTGCCAAAACCATTTTTCCCAAAAACTGAATAATAAACTAATTATTAATCCAACTGTAATTGTAATAGGAACTTAATGATTATTTTGTTTTACCAATAACGTGCAATTGTGGAAATAAGGATAGTAAAGACGTGGATTGTTGAAGGTATGTTTAGCCTATAATTTGTATTATATACTACAGTGTGAGTCATTCAACTGAACTGGTCTATTCAACTGAAATTTAAATCTCACATTTTTTATCTGGGGCAATGCAAAGCCACATTACTTCAGTGGCATACAACCTTCTGCATTTAAAAAGTTGGATAGGTCTTTGGGGACAACAGGCAAAAGTTAAAGTCACAGTTAAAGTAATTATTCTTTCATATGGGCATTAATGGATTTAATGGATAAATTGCAGTTCCTAAATGATTCTACTACATGTTCTAAATAAACTCTGGTCATGTTAAAGAAGAAAAGTAATTCCCTCATATCCTTTCACTGAGGTCAAGACACATACAAAGAAACATGATTTAAAACAAAGCACTTGCATGCATTTTATTCGTTTTTATTTTTTTTTCCCTCAAACTAATATATTCAGCATCTGATATACAATATGCCTAGAAAGATTTGTGTCTCTTCATACTTACACTGTTTCCCTAGTGGCCATGTGATTTACCAAAGTAGATGATGATTTGGTTTATACTTTACTAAAGGCAATATTTTTATATATAGAACTGTGACAATTTAAAGAAATGTATGAGTGTTTATATGATCGTTTTTTGTTCAGAAAATCACTGATGAGGTTATTCTAATTTAGTTAGTTTATTCAGTTATTTTATTGTTGCAGACAGTAATTACAATTAAAAGCTAAATCTATAAGGGATAACAATGGGTGAAACCATGAGCTTAATTGCTTACTTAACCTATAAATTCATAGTCTTAGTCCCATTTTAACATATAAGTGAAAAATAATAACACTTTCAATAACTGCTTAAATTGCTTTATTTGTAGGCTTAGATCTTTGATTAATGAAAACTCACAAGAAATATAGTAGACTACCTGTCACTGGTAGGCTACCTGGCATCATCTTGTTTTGTTGTTTGTGTTTCTTTTAATTCACACTTCTTATTAGCAGTTTCTTCAAATAAATATTGTTGCTGTTGTTGTAGCCAATTAACTTAAGATAAAGGTCCAATTGTAATTGTAATTTAAATGTTTACAGGTTGCCATTCACCAATCCACATTCTATCAACATCAATGCAGTTATGAGATAGAAATAAGAAACAGAGAATATACCTGGGGATATTGTATGGCTACAGTAGTCTACAGAAACAAAAGTATATATAAACTCAGCAAAAAAATTAATTCCCCCTTTTTCAGGAAACTGTATTTTATAGATAATTTTTTAAAATCCAAATAATCTTTACCGATTTTTATTGGAAAGGGTATAAACAATGTTTGTCATACTTGTTCAATGAACCATAAATTATTATTGTACATGCACCTGTGTAACAGTCCTTAAGACACAAACAGTTTACAGGTGGAAGGTGATTAAGGTCACAGTTATAATAAGTTAGGACACTAAAGAGACCTTTCTACTGACTCTGAAAAACAGAAGAAGCAAGCCTATGGTTCCTGCTCACCTGCATGAACATGCCATAGACCTGCTGCAGGGAGGCATGAGGACTGCAGATGTGTCCAGAGCAATAAAATGCAATGTCTGTAATGTAAGACAGCTAAGACAGTGCTACAGGAAGATAGGAAGGACAGCTGATCGTCTTTGCTGTGGCAAACCACATGTAAGCACGTGTCCCCCCAGACGTGATCAAGAACTTGCAAATGCCATTGTCGAAGAGTGGAGAAACATCTCACAGCAAGAACTGACCAAGCTGGTGCAGTCCATGAGGACATGATGCAGCAGGGGAACATATACCAGATACTGACTGTTACTTTTGATATTGACCCATCCTTTGTTCAGGGACTCATTATTATAGATTTCTTGAGTTAATACTGATGTCTAGTGAAAAATTCATGTGAATAACCTCATTGGAAATATATTTACTGAAAAAAATGTTGACGTGTCCAATACGTATTTCTCCCACTGTATGCTGCCCAAGGAGATGTTGATTCAAGTAAAGGAGGCCATCATTAGGCTGATAAAAACAAAACAGACCTATCAGAGATATAACAGAAAGTTTAGTAGTGGCCAAATCAATGATTTGGTACATTCTTAAAGAAAAGTAATGCACTTGCAAGCTCAGCAACACCAAAAGGTCTTGAAGACCATGTGAGAAAACTAAAGTAGACGAATGCTGAACTCTGTCCTTGTTGAAGAAAAACTCATTTACAACATCCCGCCAAGTCAAGAACACTCTGGAGGAGGTTGGTGTATCTTTGACAAAGTCTACAATCAAAAGACACCTTCATGAATGTAAATACATATGGTTTACCTCAAGATATAAACCACTAGTAACATTCATTTGGGAAGGGCTCATGTTCCAAACCATACCATATCATCTGTCAAACAAATGGAGGAAGTGTTGTGTTTATTGATGATGTGACTGCTCATAGAAATAGCAGGATGAATTCTGAAGCATATAGAGCTTTACATTCTGCTTTACATTCTGATTCAAATTCTGCAAAACTGATAGGATGGCGCTTCACCGTACAGATGGATAATAACCCTAAACATACTGCGAAAGCAGCCCAAGGGCTTATTAAGGCAAAGACATTAAATGTTCTAAAACGTGTGATGACCTCAACCCAATTGCGCATGCTTGTCACTTACTGAAGATAAAACTGAAGGCAGAAAGACAAGCAGCAACTGAAGGCAGCTATAGTAAACACCTGGCAAAGTATATCAATGGAGGAAACTCAGCATTTGGTGATGTCCATAGGTTCCAGATTTCAGGCAAGTATTAAAAATAATCCTAATATTTATAATGATGTTAGTTTGTCCAATTAGTTTTGAGCCTGTGAAAAACTGAAGGACAAAATGGCTGTAATTGCTAGACGGATAATATTTTTATTAAATCCCTTGAATTAAAGCTGAAAGTCTACACTTCAATCTGATTGCTTCAACACCTGCAACACAACTGCGCATATGTCCTTGTTGTCATGTCTTTCTTTATTTTGCCATGTGTGTTTTTGTTTTGATTCATGTCATGTCTTTTCCCATGTCTTGTTGTTGGTTGTTTCCCCTAAGTGTCATGATCTTTCTCACCAGTTTGTCCTTGATTAATTTGTGTATTTATAGCCCTTGTGTTTCTTTGTTTTGTGTAAAGTAATTTTCAGTGTTTTGCCGCCTGACCTTACCAAACCATTTTTTCTGTTCTCTCATTGTGTGTTTTGCATATTCCCTCATATTGCTGTTTGCAGATCACCCAACCTCTGACTGTTTCCTGTTTTTCTGACTCTTGGTTTGGATTTGTCTGCCTGTTTCTCTAACAAAACTGCAACTGCATCTCAACTTGTGTTACATGATGACACCCCACTTACAATGGCAGGTGTTTGTGGTATAAAAAATTAAGCCAAAATAAATTGTCAGAACTTTTTCCACCATCAATGTGAAATAACAATGTAAAAATAATCAGAATGTTACAATAATCTAGTAGCACAAGTGTGCACACCCCTAAACTAATACTTTATTGAAGAAGCTCAGTCTTTTTGGTTAAGAGTCTATCAGCATGGCATATATGGATCTGGAAATATTTTCCCACTCTTTCCTGCAAAAACATTCTAGATCCATCAAAATGTATCAGGGCATTTCCTGTGCACAGCCTGCGTCAGATCACCACACAGATATTTTTTGTTGGATTCAGGTCTTTGGTTAAGCTATTCTTTTGTTCATTTGGTTGTATACTTTGTGTTATTGTTTAGCTGAAAGCTGCAATTCTTTTTCATTTACAGCTTACTCATAGACACCTGAAGGGTTGTCACTAAAATGGCATTTGTAGCTATTCATGATTCCCTCCACCTTAATAAAACCTGCAGCTCTGGCTGAAGAAACACAGCCCTGAAGCATGATGCTGCCACCACTCTGCTTCACCATGGGTATAGTGTTATTTTGGTGTTGCTTTTTTTGCACCAAACATGTAATTTGGAATTATGAAATTATACCTTTTGGAATTGGTCTCATCAGGACTTAACACATTTTTCCACATGGTTTGGGGTGATTTAGTTGAGCTTAGATGTTTTTTGTTTTCTTCTGTCTAGAAGAACAGACATGTGAAGAATAAGAGAATGTTGTAATATGCAGAGAGTAATCAGTATTTGTCAGATATTCCTGTAGCTCCTTTAATGTTTCCATAGATCTATTTGCAGTCTCCCTGTAAGTTTTGTCTTGTCCTCTTGTCAATTTTGGAGATACGTCCTGCTCTTGGTAATGTCACTGTGGTACCCCATTTTCTGCACTTCTTAATGATGGCTTTCACTGTGTTCCATGGTACATCTGATGTTTTGGAAATTCTTTTATACGCTTCTCCTGGTTGATACCTTTCAACAAGTGAGATACCATTCATGCTTTGTAGACCATGACTTCAACAGTCAGATAAAACCAAGAAGATGTGAAGAAAATCCTACAGAAACAGCTGATCTTTGAAGTTAATCAGAACAATTTAATTAATGACTGCTGTATGGTAATTACTTTTGAACATGAGATTGAATATTATTAGTTCATGCGGAACACCGCCACATTCCCAATTATAAAAGGGTGTGCACACTTTGCAACCAGGCTATTGTAACTTTTTATTTTTCCTAATTTTCTCTAAAATATTTATGATTGTTTATATATACTGTTTATATATATATGTGTGTGTGTGTGTGTGTGTATATACATTTTAATTTCACATTGAGGATGGAAAAAGTTCCGACATGATTTCTCTTGGTTTATTTATTTATTTATTTTTCACATCACAAAGAGGGGTGTATATACTGTATATATTTTGTTTAGGGAAAGGCTTCATTCATTGAGTGGTTTATGTTTTTTCAACTTTAAAACTTAAATGAATAAGTGACGAACTCTTTAATTTTATTTTTAGATTCTGGACCTGAGAGCTAAATTGTTGCTAGAGAGTACATTGTTGTATGTCAATTTCACAAAATTTGTGCTTTATTCATAAGTGTTTACTTTACAGCTTTACAGAAATGCCACATTGAGGTAGTATTATTTTAGAGCTGTAGGAGATGGCATTCTATGATTTATCAGTTTATTCCAGTTTACATTACAACATTTACTAAATTATTTTATATTGATCACCTAAAATATGTGATCTGGGGTAAAACGGTGTAATTTCCTTAACATGCTGTAAAAGGACAAGAGCTTGAATGTGAGCTTCTGTGCCATTTGCAGCCCGGGCAGTTAAGGCCCTTTCATGTGGAGCCAAGTCATTCATTCCTCACTGTTTTACACACACACACACACACACTCACACACACACACACACACACACACACACACACACACACACACAGAGAGAGAGAGAGAGAGAGAGAGAGAGAGAGCGAGAGAGACAGACCATGTTAAAGCCTACACACATACATATTTGTGTAATAAGTGTAATCTTTTTCTCTGCCCGCATGCCAAACCATGGCTTCTATTTAAAGACATGCAAGAGTAAATGAACCCGCTTGTGCTGCACTGTTGCAGGTTTCCTCAGTGGAAAAAACAGTTTGTGTGTGTGTGTGTGTGTGTGTGTGTGTGTGTTTATATACTGTATGTGTGTCAGAGATATTTTGGGTTTTCATTACTGTAGCAAGTTTCTTATCTACAGTGGTTAACTCACATGAAGAGCTGTGTGTCATCTTGTACATGATTTATTGCTTTTCTGTATAAAATACCTTTCTAATCCCCCATCCAATCATTACTGGTCTGTTGTTGATCCAAATGTCAGGATGTGTTAAAAGAAAAAAAAAAAGTATTCATTCATCCCCAGTAAGTGCTTTATCCTGGTCAGGGTTATGGCGGATCTTGAGCCTATCCCTGGACCTCTGGGCGTAAAGTGGGAAAACATCCTGGATGTGACGTCAGTCCATCACAGGGCACCTGCACACCTGCGCGCACACACACACACACACACACACACACACACAAACACACACACCAGACAACACCTTATCTTAGCCAATCCACCCACTGGAATGTTTTTGGACAGTGCAAGGAAGCTGGAGAACTCCGATGAAATCCATGCAGACACGGAATAACACATGAAACTCCACACAGGCAGTGACCAGAGCTCAGGATTAAATCATTAACTAAATCATAACTTATTAATCATTTAAAACATTATTTAAATCATAATTATTACTAAGTAAAAATAAGTAAGGAATAAAGTGTAGTAATATGGCAAATTGTCAACATGTCTGTTTATAGTTACTCTCAGCAGCTATAAAGATTAAATCCCTTACCTTACCTCTTTTTCACTATTAAAGACTTTACCAGTGCTTCTGGTGATTTCCCCCATATAAATTCTGACCATAGCACATTATCAGCAATTTTCTGTCAAAGGGAACAAAGAATAAGCAAAAAGGTCAAAGTAAGATTTTGAATTTGTATCCTAAATTATCTGACTGAAATAAGCAAAGACTCTATCAATTAGCAGTTGCCAAATCTAGAAATAATTCATCAACAAAAATTAAACTTACTTGACACAATTAAAAAGAAACTTAATTTTAATTGTGAGGCGTATAGAATTTTCCATTTTCTTGTTTTTGTTTTCAGTGTAAACCTCCTTTTCTGCACATTTTATAGATATTTCACTTTGTGTTATATACCATTTTTATAATGATAATTGTTGCTTGATCTATCATGATATGATTGCAGGAGACAATAATAAATATTTAATGAAATACGGGTTGCTTAAATGGGCTGGTGAAGTACTTGACAGTTTGTTTTTCTCTCTTAAAGGGCCTGAAAGTGATTAAATTATCTAAGGGACATACAGTATCTATTCAGTGGATCCAAAGAGACTCAAAATACCATTTATTGGGGAAATTGTCCTTATCTGTTTTAGATGTTTATGTCACTATTAATTTTTTCTGATGTCAAACCTGATTGTTCTTGATTGTTCATCCTAAGCAGAAGTTTAGCTAATTGAAGAACCATGGTACAAATTGCTTAAGCTCTGTAGAAAGTTTTAATTGTTTAAGAGGAAAGGCTAAAGGATAGTTTTTCATGTAAGATGTTTTTAATATTAAATTGTATGAGTTTCCAGAATTTTTGTAAAGGTACAAACATGAATAGATTTATGTGTTAAAACTACAGGTATTAATAAAAAAGAATTAAAGTTGGAAAACAGACAGTTACACATATAGATTACAGGTATCACCATCAGGATTTGAAGTGAAATTTGGAAGGTGGTGGAACTTTTGGAAGAGGTTGCGGTGTCAATTAGGTCTCATGCCTTGTACAGAACAAAAACATTACAGAACTCTTGAAATGAAAAACAACCCAGTGTCCACTTTTCAGGGAGTGGGGTCAGGGGTTCTGCTGCAAATCAGTTATGAAATATCAAATTACACAAGGCAAATTAAACATTGCAGTAGAATGCAGATTGTGTTTCTTTGGTGGATTTCAGTTAAATAAAACATTTTATATCAAGTTTAACATTGAGTCATTATCTACAAAACTCCTCACACATATTTGGCACCTCTGACTCAGTGTTAAGAGAACCCATTAAAAGGTTCAAAGATATCTAGATGATGTGCAAACTGCACACAACTGTACTCATGTTACAGCACACACACAGGGAACACTACTTGATCCTCATCAGATACAAGAGAAACTTCAAGTTCATTTACAATCACAGGTAAAGAAATCACTCTGGTACCAGCTAAATCATTCCCTAATATAAGGTGAATACATTTCATGAGAAACTGTAAATACAGCCCAACCTTTACATTGCCTGCCACTAAACTACACTGAAGATAAATATTATATGCTCCTATAAACTTCCTTGATACATCTGACACACAAACAGTTTGAACAGACATCGATAAAGCTGAGTCCAGAATGAATAATGTGATGTGCAGATCCCATATCCCATATTTTTACACTCATATACACTCAGCTGACAGTTTGAGCAGCAACAAAGCCAACAGATTTACATTTACATTTATTCATTTAGCAGACGCTTTTATCCAAAGCGACTTACAAATCAGAGCACATTCACACACCAATGGTAGAAGAGCTTCCATGCAAGGTGCTAGCTAGCTAGGTGCTAGCCATTAGGGGCAACTTAGGGTTCAGTGTCTTGCCCAAGGACACTTCAGCATGGGCTCACCCGGGCCGGGATTCGAACCACCAACCCTATGATTAGTGGACAACCCGCTCTACCAACTGAGATTTATAAGTGTGATGAGGCTTTGCTTCAAGAAAATACTAAACATGCCATAATGAAATATCTTGCATAACAGTAAAACGAATCACAGGAAACTTTAGAAGTGATACAACCTAAATTGGCATTTTTAGTGGAATTTTAGCAGAGGTGGGTGGAGTAGCCAAAGATTTTACTCAAGTAAAACTACTTATAAAAAAAAAAGAATAATAAATACTCTAGTAACAGTAAAAGTAATAATATTAATAATTACTTGAGAAAGAGTAAAAAAGTATCCAGTGAGAAGACTACTAAAGTAGCAAGTTACTACTCGCTTCAGATCTGATTAAAATGAAGGGAAAATCCTGAATCTCAGTCTGCATGGATAACTGTAAGTCACACCTCTCCTTGGAAGTCTTTCTGTTCTGTTTATATGATATAAAACCTGGGATACAATGAAGCAGCATATTACAGTCCTGGGTACAACAACACAGAACCTGTCATTTTCAATATAAAACCTCACGCATGCACACAAACAAACAAATATTTTCCCAACGATTGACTATCTTTATTTTTTTTTTTGTTACACAAACTTATCAGCATCTGCAGTTAAACAAGTCAACAGAGAACAAAAGAACAGACTGTGAAATAGAACAGAAAATAAAGTGTGTAGAGCGAAAGTGAGTGTTTACCTGTGTTAGTGTGTTTGTGGAAGCATGTGTGTGTGTGTAGGGGGTCAGATGTCCTGCCTATGATGACATGCTTGCTTCTTTCCCCTCTCCAGGACTGAGCCTGCTAAAAAAAAGTGAGCAGTTGTTGCAGTCGGATTCAGACCACTACAGCGTATGGCGAAACTTGCAACCTCATTATACGTGATATAAACTAATTATTAAAACTACATATATTCATTAACATTTAACAGTAACAGAGGAACACCACAGAATGTAGTTAAGCAATTTCTGTGATTAAAAATTTACTTGAGTAAGAGAATAAGTAGGGCCGGTTAAATCTACTCTTAAAAGTACTTTTTCCCAAAAGGTTATTCAAGCAAATTTAATGACATAAATGTAGTGCATTATTATCCACCTCTGAACTTTAGTATCTTCTAGAGCAAGTCTACATTAACAAGGTAGGCAAGGCAGCGGAAGGCACTGTTTTGACACTTGTAGGTCAGGACAAATGTTCTTGATACCACTTTTTTTTAAATATTTAACAAAACATCCAGGTAAGAAACTTTAATAAAATCTTCTAATAAAATCAATTCTTTTGGCTGTGTCAAAAATGTCAAAAAAATTCTCATTATTACTTGAGACATAACATTCATCAAGAAAAGTTTGCTTTTCCCTTGCAAACTACAGGAAAGTTAGATTAAAAAAAAAAATTGTTGGTGGGCTTTAGGGACCTATTCAAATGAGCACAATTCAAATGAATACAGTTTCTTTAACCATTGCATAATCTATGGAATCTTCTCTGTAGTTTTATTTGGAATATTTCCTGATATTTACATCTAGATGTGTTAAACAAATTAGAACATGGCACCTTTTGTTTGAACCCACCCATTTTTCAAGTGATCAAAAATATTGGAACCTGTGGAGACTGCATTTGTTGTTAAAAGGAGAGACTAACATGGAAACTAGAGATTTATTTATGGGAAAAAAGAAAGACATTTTGATGCTGAGAAAAGAGGAAAAATCAATCAGAGCCATTGCACAAGCATTAGATATAGCCAAAAAAACAATTTTGAATGTGTATTTAAAAAAAAAAAACCTTTAAAAAAATGGACAGTTGAGGATTAGAAATAAAACCTCCAGTTTCATTGCGTCTGTGCCCAGGTTGACCTGGCTGAAAGGACTGGAACCTGATGTGGTCTTCTGCTGCTGTAGCCCATCCAGTTGTTGTGTTTTGCATTCTGAGATACTTTTCTGCTCACCCTGGTTGTAAAGAGTGCTTATTTGAGTTATTATAGACTTCTTGTCAGCTTAAACCAGGTCATTCTCCTCTGATCCCTCTCATCAACATGCTGCAAACCCTCCACTCACAGAATGTTTTTTTGTTTTTCACACTTTTCTGTGTAAACTCTAAAGACTGCGGTGTGATAAAATCCCAGGAGATCAACAGTTTCTGAAATACTCAAACCGGCCCATCTGGCCCCAAAAACCATGATACAGTCATAGAGATCACACTTTTCCCACAATCTGATGTTTGATGTGAACATTAACTGATGCTCTTGGCCTGTATCGGCATGATTGTATGCATTTTGCTGCTGCCACATGATTGGCTGACTGGATAACTGCATTAATGAGCAGGCGTGCAGGTGTTCCTGTTAAAGTGACCGGTGACTGAACTAAACTCCTATGAGATTCATTTCAATGCCAACGAGAACTTTGGCAGGTAGCAGGTAGCTCAGATGTAAGAAAGAGGAAAACCAGGCTGGAGTGAATGGAAGTGTTGCAAGAAAAAATCCATTATTGAAAAAAAGTCACATAAAATCTTATTTTGTAAAAGGTTTTTTTTTTTAGATTCATCAAAATGTGGAAAAAGGTTCTCTGGTCTAATAAATTAATTAATTAATTGCATACACATGCAGTGATTAATATTTTTTAACTTTAAAGAGTTAAATTAAATAGTTAAAATATTAAATAGTTTAAACATACAATACTGTGCAAAAGTGTTAGACACATTCAAAGAAATGCTGTAGAGCAAAAAATGCCTTCAAAAATAATGAAATTAAATACCTCTCCATTAAAAAAATACTATAAATAGCAGAAAACAAATATAAAAAATTCAATATTTGGTGTGATGCCCATTTGCTATAGTCTCAGGTAGAACTAGTGCAGAGTTATAAGGAACTGAGCTGTAAGTTTTATTGAGCATCTTGCAGATCCAGCAGCATGTTCTTCTGGAGACTTTGACTGTCGCACTTGCTTCTTATTTTTTCAGTGAAACCCAGCAGCTTTCATTGTTTTTTTTTTCTCTGAAAAGTGTCTCTTACCACATAATACGCTGCTTTCTGTACTGACATACAAACATTTTGCTGCAATATTTAGTTTTGTGCTTGAAAACTAATGTTTTTAAATCTAAAATGTTTTTGTATTGTAGATAATGCAGAAGTCATAAAATAAAAATCTATAACAAAGTTTGTACTAAAAAAAATAGTGTGTCCAATACAGTACTTAGTTTTGTTATTTCAAGGAGTATATTATTTTCCAAATTCAGTCTAAAAAGTAAATCAGTAATACCTCATAGCATGTTTCATCCACAGTGTTAAAATAATGAGTTGGGTCTATATATATATATATATATATATATATATATATATATATATATATATATATATATATATATATACGTAGATGTTGATATAAATATTTTCTTGTTTAAGCAATTTTCCATCATTTTTTTTTTTACGTTTTGGTATGTCAGTTTATAGAGAGCAAGTGGAAATTCTTAGTATGATGAAAGTTTTATAGTGAGGAGCTATGCAGATCTGAGAGATGTGTGGGTGGTGAAGCCCTCCACGTACACATTCACTCAGATGGTTACCTGGCACTAAGCATTTCCTGATTCTGTGCTTGTGAGATGAAGCAATCGCATGCAGCACTTTGTGGCTATGATCACATGAAAGTGCAAAGCGCTAAGCTGCAGTGGAAAATATTCTTGCTACACTTCTGCTGATATTCTACTGTTGCAGAGAATTACCATGAAAATCAGACAGTTAAACACAATGAGACACATTTAATCTATTTGATAATGGTTTTCACTTTCATTACATACAAACAATGAGTTGAAAATCTTCCCTCTACTTGTTTTAATCAATTTACTTTTGTAAATGTTAAATACAATTGTAATTACATGTTTAAAAAAGAATCATCAAACCGTTTTTAAACAAAGTTTAAAAATAAAATGTTGTTAGCAATCCTAAATATTCTGATACAAAATGTGTAAATGAAAATACGACTGTAAAGTAGTGTAATAAGTTTGTGTTTGTCTTCCACAGCAGTAGCAATACTATGCACATTTCTGTTCCTGAAATAACAGAATGCAAATTGACTACAGGAATAGAATATTGAAATATTAGACATAAATATACAAATTTTGGACTATTCGCAAAACATTTCAAATTGTGGTTTTTATCTATTATCATACTGACTTTCTGTATTTTTATTTTATGTGGATCTGCATTCACAACTGTGACACATTAGTGTATCTGACAATATAAAAAAATTCTAGTAATAAAAACGAAAGCATTTTAAACAATGTTGTTGAATACTATGGTAGTATTATGTAGCAATATATATTTACTAAGAAATAAAAAGCCTACTGTATTTTGTCTGATATATCATGATCTACCTCAGAATGTGTTTACAGTAATAAATAAATAAATATATATATAT
>JAFFST010050382.1:72907-84552 GCA_022414735.1 Noturus placidus | reverse complement strand
GTGTGGACAACCACAGTTATAGTATGTTTTAACAAGGGGGGCAATCACTTTTTCACACAGGGCCATGATGGTTTGGATTTTTTTTCACCTTTAATAATAAACACCTTCATTTACAAATTGCATTTTGTGTTTACTTGTGTTGTCCTTGACTATTGTTTAAATTGGTTTGATGTTCCGAAACACTTAAGTGTGACAAACATGCAAAGGAACAGGAAATGAGGAAGGGGGCAAACACTTTTTCACACCACTGTATCGCCATCAGTGAGGATTATTTTTGAGACCCCTGTTCAGGTAGGCGGTGCAACTAATTCTTCTCAGGGCAGAGGGAAAGTTTGTCAGTGAATGCAATGTACATTCTGGGCAACTAGAATCTGGGGGCAGACATCTTGTCAAGGCCGGGGCTGAGGCTCCATCCACAAGTGGTGGAGTGTATATGGCGGAGGTTCGGCCAAGCGTAATGGATTTGTTCACCTCCAAGGAGACAACACACTGCCTGCTGTGTTTCGCCCTCACTTCTCCCGCACCATTAGGGCTGGACACTATGGTGCACATGTGAGCGAGGTCACATCTATATGCTTTTCCCCTGATTGCTGTGCTCCCACAAGTTCTAGTGAGAGTTTACCAAGACCATCTACGTCTGCTGCTAGTAACACCTTATTGGCCAGCTTGAATATAGTTCTAAGAGATAATATCCCTACTAGACGTCACTCCTTGGGGGACTCCCATCTGCAGCCATCTACTGTCTCAAGCTGGAGGGCTGATTTATCACCCTTGGCCGGAACTAAGGAAACTGTGGGTCTAACCCCTGGGGGGCACCAGCTCATAAATTCTGGTCTGACAACTGAGATTGTAGAGAACATGTTGATCGTTAGAGCACCATCCATGAGGAAATTGTATGCGCTAAAGTGGCAACTTTTTTGTCTTGTGGTGTGAGCTAGACCCAGTGAACTCCGCAATAGCTACAGTCCTGGAGTTCTTACAATGATGTTTCTCAGTGGGGTCAACTCCTCCTACAATCAGGGTCTACGTGGCTGCCATTTCGGCCAGCCACGCCCCTATTGATGGAGCCTCTGTGAGGCAACATCTTCAAAGTTCGAGGTTTAGGCATGGTAACAGGCAGCTGAGGCCCATACTGCAGACCACGTATACCTTCCTGGGACATTTTTATGGTCCTGGAAAGTTTGTCAGGTGCCCCATTTGAGCCCTTAGTGTAAGCCTCAGAGATGCTTCTGACTCTAAAAGTAGCTCTTCTGCTGGCCCTGATATCTTTCAAGTAAGTAGGAGATCTGCAAGCTTTCTCTGTTGCCCCTTTCGACTTTACCCCTAGATTAACCAAGGCCTTCCTATATCCTAGGCCAGATAATATTCCTAAAGTGCCTACGTCTGCTGCCCAGTCACAAGTGTTGCAGGCTTTCTGCCCTCCTCCGTTCCTCACACCGGAACAAAAGAAATTGCCAGTCACCTGATCACAGCAGGCCTATAAACAGGCATGATGTTACACAAGCTTCAGATACCGGTCACGCGCAAAGGTGCTTCCTACAGCATTGATCTCACGCAACATCTTGTTCCCTTCTCAGGTTACCCAGACGATTTGTTTGTAGCCCATAATGTTCAAAAGTTATTAACAAAAACATGAGTGAAAATTTGAGATGGTAGTGCTAGAGGGTTTGGGAAAGCAACTCCAAACTTGCTATGGTAACATTTCAAACTGTCCTCTATCTGTGTGCCAAACTTCTTAGTTTTCCTATGTATGGTTGTAAGGGCTGACAGACTCAAGAGCAGAAAAAGACAACGAAGACTAACAGTCATAAAAAAAGATATTTAGTCAAATGCCATAAGTGAATCTTAATCTTAATTTGAATTGTTTAATCTTAATCTTAAACATGCACTAAAAAGACTTATGGAAAGAGCATCTTATTGAATAAATTATCTAACACATAAGTGCATTAAAACTAATTTAAAAAAAAAATTAAAAAATCCCTCCATCCATTTATTCTGAGATGATCAATGTCTTGCAGCTCCCACACATAGGATAGTGTGCACACTGCCATCTTCTGTTCAGTGGGTTAACACTATGCTTCAAAATTTTATCCATTTATACACATTGTATTAATCTCTGAAATAGTTACATAGTGTACCATAGTCAAATGTAACAATAGTACCAAAAGAGGTAAAGGACAAGTACATTATCTTTAAATCATGTAAATCATCTTTTTAGAATACAACAGCACTAGGAAAAATCAATGAATGAGCTTTTCATATATAAAACTAGTCTAAATAAAAACTAGTCTAATGAAGTTAAAATTAAAACATGACTAGAATTACACATTTTAACTACATAGTCTCAACTGACTGGTTATGGGTTTGTTATTAAACTCATGCCTATTACTATTATTAAACTAATGCCTATTAATGTCTGTTGTACAAATTACACGGGTGTTTGTTACAGGTTTTTAATAAATTATTATTAATAACCAAAACGAAAGAAAATACAGATTCTTCCCTTTCTTACTATCCATTCCAAAAACAGGAGAAAACCTTTGGGGCTCCCAAAAAAGGCACTTACCCCTGCACTCTTTAAAAAAAATGATGTGTTAAAAATAACACATTTGGAATGTTATAACAATAGCTCATTTGGAACAGCTTCATCATACCTGCTTACCACAGTTTCACCAATGCAAAGGTATTTGATGCTTGATGTGGTGTCCTGGAGGACTTTGAAGATATTTTTTGGGTCCTGTGTATCGCATCCCTTTCGTACAAAGTCATTAGCACATCTCTTGAGAACACCACTGCCCCTTTGCCATGACTTTTTTCAGAGAAGTTCTATGTCACCTCTTTGAACCAAAGGAGAAAAGGAATGGTGCTCATCACTCTTGCGATTTCTGTACTTGGTTATTGGGCCATCACTCATTCAGTGTAATGTGGTGACTGAAAGACTTTGTTCCCTCAAATTCTCCATTACTGGCTTGAGGTGAGGTCAGACAGCATTGTCATGATGCAAAGAATCTGACTTAGGACTTGTGACTCTCAGATGTGTATGCTACACTCGTGTGAATGGTGGCCTGCCTTCGGTTGCCACCAAAGTGAAATGTTTGCACTTCAGTGGCCAGTATGCAAGCATAGTTTTCTGGAGTCCATGTGGAGTACAGCCTCTTCCTCAAATTCCCCAAGTCTCCTTTAGACATCAACACTGTTCTGCTTGGTGGAGCCAGATATACTGCTGCCTTGCTAGAGAGTAAAGCTTACTATTAAAGACTTTCAAAAGATCATTCCAGGTCCCAGTTTTTGTCTTCACAATGTTGCTGAATCTCTTCCCCACTATTGCCACATAATCATCTTTACAGGTTATTCAGGCACTTCAGCCTCAATCTCATTATAGCAGCACTTGGAACACACACAGAATATTTTTTTTTCCTTTGGGTCAGACAATTGCTGCTATTAGTTCAGAAATGATTGATGCTAGAGTTTTTAAACCAGAACTTTAACACTCATGTTCTATACAATCACGTGTTCCGATCACTTGCTTTTGGCTCAGTGATGTGAAATGGCCTTAAGCGTAAGAAATGCCTGTAGGATTTGGAGTCCTCACTGCCCACCTCCAAGTTGTACTCTCTATGAAGTTTTTTCAAAGTCTTGGTGTCGATGCATCTCTGAAGTTTAGTTTAGGTTTTTTGTTACAGTATATTTCTTGCCACACAGCTGTTGGCTGTTCACATCTCTACTTAGAAAAGCACAGATTTTTCACATTGTGATGCCTATTAATTCAAGCACCTTTTGCTCTTGCTCCCCATATTTGGTCTGCTCTTTTTCTTAGACCTTTCTAACACTTTGTTTGGGTTTTTTTTTTTTTTTTTTTTTTCAATTGAAAGAGACCTTCCCTCAATGAAAATTTATTTAGCAATATTTTTTTTGTCTTTTGCAACTCTTAACCATCAATTTCTGTTCTGGGGTGGAAGAGACCAATGGTCCATCTTCTGGTGGAGCCTAGGTCTTTCAAGAACTTCATCAGGAGGCTCCACAAAGGAATCTGGTGTAAGATGCAGAACTGCCCTAATAAGTTTTGCTGCTGCCCTGAGTTTTCTTTGATTTTCTCACCGTTGCTTTTGCCTCTTCTCAGCTGCATCATCTGAGAAATTCCTGACTGCCAGGTGATCACGATTTCCACCCAAGGGTTCTTGTTTTTTTTTTCTCCTATAGCTGAAATGCAGATTTCATGCAATTATTGACAAGAACATAAAATTACTGACATGGATATAAACTCCATTAATTGTTATTAATTACGAATACTTTGTTTGGCAACATAAATGACATGTTATCAGGATGGGTATATTGAGTTGGGAAACCCTTCTTGAACTACACATAGGGAAGGGGGGGCGGGGACTCTGTCCAAATGCAGTGGTAAGATATTATTCTGACAATTGCAATCTTCCATTCTCATCTCCTTGCTAAGAGTGCTGCTCTAGCTACAGGGTCTGCATTTACTTCCTGCGAGTGCCTAGCAACTCCCTCTTTCTTCATGGGCATCTAAAATAACTCAGTAATATTAATTTTCTTTATTAAAAAACTGGCACCCTGTCCAGGGTGTACCCCGCCTTGTGCCCGTTGCTCCCTGGGATAGGCTCCAGGTTCCCCGTGACCCTGAAAAAGGAGTAAGCGGTTGAAGATGGATGGATGGATGAAAGTACAAAAATGCATTCAAATAATATTTACAAAGATTAACATTTGTCAGTGCTAAACATCCCTCATATCTTAAATGTAAATAATATGCTAAAACTGTTATCTAAACAATGATACTGTCATTCAGTGTAATGGATCAACAGAATTAGCATTACACAGAATCACAAACCCATTACCCTGAATGAGGAAACTCGTACTTCAGCTTATATTGCAGGCTGTCAACTGGCTACCTATATCAAATAGTGAGCTTAATCAGTAATCACAGTTATTCACATTACCTACTTTAAATTCAACAATAAGTGTTTTTTTTTTTTTTTTTGCATTTCACTGAATGACGTGATTTTGGAACTTTGAACCACACGATGAAAAGGTGAAATTATCAAATATTTAAGAGCAATAAACTCACCTTTCTGCATCACTACACAGTTTTCAGGGTGCCTTTTAATGATGTCATGGACTGTTGAATAACTTAGTTTTTGATAAGATTTCAAAATGGCTTCTTGATCCTGTTACACTGAATAACCTAACAAACTGCATATTTGGCACACATTCCTTTAATATAAACACAGACAAAGAAAACAAAGATTTTTTTTTTTGTTGGTAGTTTGTATGTTTATTTAAAGATGTAATGGTGAAATCAAAGTTCAGACCATTACACTGAATGACAATGTTGCAGTTCGGAATATTATTTCACCCATATTTTGACAATCTCAACAAACATAATTTTGTGGAGACAAGTTTACTTGCACTTAATAGGTTTTCTATGTATACAAGATTACTTTTGTAAATTTAATTAGTTGAAGACAAAAAATGGGGACATCTCATCTTTGACCCATTTTCTTATGGCCAATTCCCATTGTGTGAAGCTCAACAACCTGTGAGCCATCACAGCTATTAAGTTATACCTTGGTCTTACCCATTGTTATGAATGACTAAAGGAATTTGTTCTGTGTGTTACCTCATATTTACACCCCTTTGAAATAGAAAGTCATGGTTGAACAATTTCCTGCTACTAGTCACCCAGGTGTACTAAAAAATTTTTTATAAACCTGTGTTGAGATTGCAATTGTTTGAAATCCATGAGAGCAGAGTTTTTTTTTTAACAGAAGATCAAAGGTTAAACAATAAAGACAATTTTTCACTGCCTTCTTTGCTCATATTTTCCACTGTAAATATATTTTATCCATTGTAGTGTGGCTAGCTGAAAGCTCTCACAAAAAAGACATCCAAGCCCAATTAAATCACCCTAAACAATGTGGCAAAATGTGTTATGGTCAGATAAAGTCAATTCCAAAAGATATAATTAACAAAAAAAAAAAAAAAAAAAAAAAAAAAAAAAAAAAAAAAAAAAACACCATACCCATGCTGAAGGACGGTGGTGGCATCATCATACTTTTGGGCTGCTTTTATCAAGGTGAAGGAAATCATGAATATCTTCAAATACCACCTGATTTTAGTGCAAAACACTGATGTCTGCTAGTAAGCTGAAGATGAAAAGGGATTTCAGTTCAGTACGACACTGGCCCAAAGAACAGTTCCAAATCAACAAAGGATTGGCTTGACCAAAAGACAGTCAATATTTTTGAATGGCCGAGCCAGAACCCAGACCTGAATCCAACAGAAAAATCAGTGGGGTGACCAGAAGTGGGCTGTGCACAGGAGATGCTCGCACAATTTGACAGACCTAGAATGTTTTTGCAAGAAAGCGTGGGAAAATTTTGCCAAGTCAAGATGTACCATGCTGACAGACTCTTAAACAAAAAGACAGAGTGGTGAAATAAAATCAAAAGCTGCGTCAGCAAAGTATTATTTTAGGGGTGTGCACACACTTGCAACCAAGTTATTGTAAGTTATATCTATTGTATTTACAGATTAAGCAATTGTACTAGCACATTTAATGTCATAAGAAAAATAAAAGGGTCCAGCCCAAAACTGCATAATAAAGCTAAAGACGTTCTTTTTCTTTAAAACATATATTACATGAATAAAATTTCTAAAATGATTCATGCCAGTAAGCTTGTGTTATGCAAACTATAAATAAATCGGCATGTGCGCTTAGGTCATGTTAATCATTTGAAATGAAATGATTGCGCTGGTGCTGGTTACTTTCAATATTAAATTTTATATTTAAAACACTAATTAAATCATTAAATAGTGACCTAGCCCTCTCAAAAGCCACAGAAAAACATATTAGCCAGTCTATCCCTGAAATATCTGAAAAACAGTAAATAAAATAGATAATTAGGATAACACAAACTGGATACATAAATTGATTCACTCTAAATACACAAAAGTATCCTGCAAATTAAATAAAAATCAGCAGTTTGCATTCACAATTAATAACCTCAACTCTATCTTTAAAGATTATAATATTCATCTTTAACATTATGGTATGCTGTTATTTTAAAAGACATAATTATTGGTCATCTTCAATGAAGGCATTGCCTCATCAACATTCTGGTCAAGTCGGTGGTATTCTATGCTGCGAGTGCAAAGGCCTTCCCTCCAGCGCCGACTCTGAGCCAGGATCATTATCTGTAGAGGCAAAGAAATAAGCAAATAAATATTGTATTACAAAATAAATCATCCAAAAACTAAACAAAAATAAGGATTGTATCCAACAGACAGAAAAATTGCACAAACAAACATCACTGAATTAGAATAAAATTATGACCTTATGTTACTTTTTTAGAATATCATCAAAATATGAAGTGCTGGAATACACTGCCTGGCCCAAATAAATAAATAAACAAACAAACAAATAAAAATAAAATTTAAAAAATTGTGATTGATGTAGAACCTGCGTTAGTGCTCTTTCTTACACTGAGGGTGCAGCAGTCGGCTGCTGAAGGAGCTGCTCAGGGACCCCAATGTCTCATACAGTGGGTGAGAGGAATTGCCCATGATAGACGCCAGCTTAGCGAACATCCTCCTCTCTCCCACCACCTGTATGCTGTCCAGAGGGCAGACCAAGCTTTCTTAACCAGTTTAGTGTTTCCTGTCACTCTCTGTGATCCCAATTCCCCAGAAGACTACTGCATAGAAGATAGTAGATGCTACCACAGCGTCATAGAATGATTTTAGCAGAGTCCTGCACACACCTAAAGACCTCAGTCCCCTCATCAGGTTGAGACAACTTCTGCCCTTTTCATACAGGACATGTGTTTATGGACCAGTCCAGTTTATTGTTGAGGTGAACACCCAAGAATTTGTAGGTCTCCACCCTCTCAATGTCAACACCCTCGATATTAACCAATGTAGACCAGGGTGGCCTCCAACGGAGGTCGACCACCATCTCCTTTGTATTGCTGGCGTTGAGGTGAAGGTGGTTTAGCTCACCATTTGACAAAGTCAGTGATGACCTCCTGGAATTCCTGATCGTTCTCTTCTGATACTCATCCAACGATGACAGTATCATCAGAGAACTTCATGGGACAGCTGCTAGTATTATGCCTGAAATCCGCTGAGTACATGGTGAAGAGTACAGGAGCAAGCACTGTACCCTGTGGAGTCCTGGAGCCTCACATACTGTGGTCTGTCAAGGAGATAGCTGGTGATCCATGCCAGCCAGATGGCGGTCAACTCCAGCTCCCAAAAGCTTCCCCCTAAGTAGTGACGGCTGAATTGTATTGAAAGTACTGGAAAAATTTTAAAAAATATGATCCTTACAATGCTCCTAGTATTCTTCAGGTGTAGAAGTATTCTGTGCATTAGGTAAATAATGGAATTATTAACCCCAATGCCTTGTCAGTAAGCAAAATGTAGGGAATTTAGCTCGGAGCTCACTAGGGTACTGGAACCACACAGGAAATCTTCCACAGTACTGGAACTCGCTCCAGTCTGAAACTCAGGTTAAAGATGACTAAATTCACTGAGCTCATCTGCACAGTCATATATATATATATAAAATTAAACAGGGCTTTATTTTAGCACTTCTGTCAATGAAACAACTCAATACAGCCTTGTTGTGTCATGTTGTTGCAATGAGAAACAGCCTGAGGGCGCTGTGAGACATGGTATTGTGATTGACTCACAAGGGGAGAAGTGGATTATAAAGAGATTGAATGAAACACGATTTCTCTGACAAATACTTTTTCTTTTACAAGTGTTCCATACCACAACATTCTTTTGATAACTTTTGTCCAGGTTAGTCTGAAGATGATGTATGCCAAATTTGGTGTTGATTGTAAATAATTTGTAGAAGAGTGGTGACAAACAATTTTTAACAAAATCCAAGTTGGTTGACAGGAAGTGCATTTAAATTTAAAACGTTGGTTTGCATTTGCTTCAGCATCCTTCAGGGAATTATAGAAAAAAAAGAATTGACTGGCTACAAGGTGGCACAGTCATGAAACTTCTAGGGTACATTCACGGCATGGTCCTTTATCAAGTTACGTAATGATATGAAGAGGCATTGCTAATAAAAGGTAGATACACAACCTGTTTCTGTAAGGTTAATTTTTCGTAATGCATTACAGGAAAATGGTATGCACTGACATCACTTTCCCAACGGAACACACCCCCACAGTCGGACTGAGCGGCAAAACATCCTGCAACATGACTACCTTTAGTAAGGGAAACTGCGAAAACGGGAGTAAAACAAATGTTTATCTGCTAAAATAAAAGTTAATTGGACTTGCCAGTGATTCTTACAGCTTACCAAAGGATGATAACAGTAAACGAAAAAAAATTATCTACAAAATAATTTTGTAGAAATTTTTAAACTTACCCGGATAACTGTCAGCCGTTACCGATTATAGTGATGCTATATTATTTACTATATATATATATATATATATATATATATATATATATATATACACACACACGTCCAAATATATTGGGACACTGATAAGTTTTGTTATTTTGGCTATTTACCAAAGTGTATTCAAGTTAGTTAAATAGAATATGGGCTAAAAGTGCAGTCTCTAATATTTAATATAAATGTATTCCAATTCACATAGGAGGAAGAATTTAGGAATTACAGCTCTTTAATATGAAGCCCCCTCTTTTTCAAGGGACTAAAAGAAATTGGCCATTCCTTTAGGTGGTCAATAGCAGCCCAACACTATCACAAGGCCGGTGTCATTAACTTCATCTCATCATGTGGGCATCACCACAAGAACAACAAAGAAAAGCGAGCACATTACAATAAATATTTTAGAGTGTGACCACATTCACATAACCTATAATTGATCTTTTTCATTATTAGTTATTGTTGTTAAAGTTTAATTTATACTTTAGGCACAATAAGACATCATCATAGATATGTACAGTATATTCAGGCATCTGCTGGAGGGCATGGAACCCATCCCCTGTGGATACTGGGGTCCTACTGAATATTTTTTGTTCCATAAGCAATTCTTTTATGGTGGTAGAAATCTGCACTGGGACTGTGATTCTGCAAAGCCTCAAATGTACATTTCTGTTTGTGTGTTCCTGTATCATTTCATTCACCGAGTGAATTTGCTACTCTCCACAGCCATGCAGCAAAAGGTGACTGTTGTTACATTAAGCCATAAGACTGACATACCTTTCTTTTATTGTGGTAGGCGATGTACACTATGGCCACCAGCAAAGCAATGATCACCAGGTGGAGGAAGAAATGAGAGTCTTCATCTTGAGTGGCATAGATGGTGGTGTCCTTCATATGGATATCAATTTTTCCAGGCCTCTCTGGCAAGGCTTTAGCAATGTCCTTGATTAAATTGGCATCATCCTGAAGGTCCTGACTGAAGATTTTGCTTTCATCCAGTTGACCATTCTCTGTAAGCTTCATGTATTCATCACCATCATCATAGTCCACACTATCATTTGTGTCTATCTCAACAGTAGAGGGTTGGAAAGGCAAAGAGAGACTTATTTCTTCTTCAACAGAGTTAGTGAAAATAGGTGGCTTGGATTCAGGAAGGTTGGTTGGTTTTGGCACACTTTGGTTTGGTTCAATAGGCTTGGAGTCTTCTGGACTCCCCTCAGCTCCACTCGTTGGTTTGGGCGTTGCTTGTGTTGTGGGTGCTGTTGCAGTGATTGTGAGCACAGCAATAGTCACGTTGTTCAATTTAATCAAGTTTTGCGTTTCTGATGTGTTCTTATAATAGCTTGATATGGATGGGGGAGGGCTGGCAGGAGTTACATTTTTTATGTTAGCTAATCCTCTTGGCATACGAAGTCCTGCAAAAAACACAGGATCAGCGTAAATTATTTTGAAAGCTACAATACATTAATGCACAAGTTACTATACATCCAAGTACTGTGATTGTTAAAGCGATCAATTAATAGTTGCATTAGGGCTGACATGATGTATTTTCTGTCTAACAAACTTTTTTTTATGCACAATAAGACATATGTAGTACATCTCACATACAGAAATCAATTATTCACCCACATTGCAAATCAGGTTTATTGTCAAAATTTACAGACTTTCGGCTGTTTGTGATGAACAAATCAATTGAAATACTTCAACGCAACGAATGCTTCAAGTGTTCTCCCCAAATTCAACTGAAAACTCAACTCTTAATGACTTCTAAAGTTTCAAAATTATTCACAGATCCCTTCATTCTCATTCATCCAGGAGGAAGGGTTTCTTTGACGCAGGAAGCGGAGGAAGAGTTTTGATTGCAGGTTTTAGCCAACCTGGCAAAGGATAAGTTTTTGGTTTTCTAATTAACAACGATTTACTATGTAATTGAACTGTATCGCTATCTTTAAGTAATATTTCATTATATAGTTTGAAGATATAACTTATAACAATAACATTCTGTGCCTGAACGGCGGGAAAACTGAGGTTATGCTTATAGGTTCCCGTCATCAAATTCGCAAAGCCGCTCCACTATCCCTGTTTTTTGATGGCTCTATTCTGGAGACCCAGAGTATGATGAGGAACCTTGGTGTGATTTTCGATACCAGCCTCACTTTTGACTTATTTGTTCAGAGCACTGTGAAGGCATCCTTCTTTCATCTCAGAA
>JAFFST010050381.1:1761-16761 GCA_022414735.1 Noturus placidus | reverse complement strand
AATCACAACTACTGGGGCAAATACAACTGCCCAAATAATTATAACTACTGAGGCAACTACAACTGCCCCAGTAACTTCAACTACTGAGTCAACTACAACTGTCCCAATAATCACAACTACTGGGGCAAATACAACTGCCCAAATAATTATAACTACTGAGGCAACTACAACTGCCCCAGTAACTTCAACTACTGAGTCAACTACAACTGTCCCAATAATCACAACTACTGGGGCAAATACAACTGCCCAAATAATTATAACTACTGAGGCAACTACAACTGCCCCAATAACAACAATTACTGAGGCAACTACAACTGCCCCAGTAACTTCAACTACTGAGGCAACTACAACTGCCCCAATAACAACAACTTCTGAGGAAACTACCTCTGCCCCAATAATTACAACTACTGGGGCAAATACAACTGCCCAAATAATTATAACTACTGAGGCAACTTTAACTGCCCCAATAACTACAACTACTAAGGCAACTACAACTGCCCCAATAACTACAACTACTGGGGCAACTACAACTGCCCCAATAACTACAACTACTGAGGCAACTACAACTGCCCCAATAATTACAACTACTGGGGCAAATACAACTGCCCCAATAATTACAACTACTGGGGCAAATACAACTGCCCAAATAATTATAACTACTGAGGCAACTACAACTGCCCCAATAACTACAACTACTTGGGCAACTACAACTCCCCCAATAACTACAACTACTGGGGCAACTACAACTGCCCCAATAACTACAAATAGTGGGGCAACTACAACTGCCCCAATAACTACAACTACTGAGACAACTAAAACTGTTCCAATAACTACAACTACTGGGGAAACTACAATTGCCCAAATGACTACAACTACTAAGGCAACTACAACAGCCCCAATAATTACAACTACTGGGGCAACTACAACTGCCCCAATAACTACAACTACTGGGGAAACTGCAATTGCCCAAATGACTACAACTACTAAGGCAACTACAACAGCCCCAATAATTACAACTACTGGGGCAACTACAACTGCCCCAATAACTACAACTACTGGGGCAACTGCAACTGCCCCAATAACTACAACTACTGGGGCAAATACAACTGTTCCAATAACTACAACTACTGAGGCAACTACAACTGCCCCAATAATTACAATTACTGGGGCAACTACAACTGCCCCAATAACTACAACTACTGAGGCAACTAAAACTGTTCCAATAACTACAACTACTGGGGAAACTACAACTGCCCAAATGACTACAACTACTAAGGCAACTACAACAGCCCCAATAATTACAACTACTGTGGCAACTACAACTGCCCCAATAACTACAACTACTGTGGCAAATACAACTGCCCCAATAACTACAACTACTGGGGCAAATACAACTGCCCCAATAACTACAACTACTGGGGCAACTACAACTGCCCCAATAACTACAACTACTGGGGCAAATACAACAGCCACAATAATTACAACTACTGAGGCAAATACAACAGCCACAATAATTACAACTACTGGGGCAACTACAACTGCCCCAATAACAACAACTACTGGGGCAAATACAACTGCCCCAATAACTACAGCTACTGGGGCAAATACAACAGCCACAATAATTACAACTACTGAGGCAACTACAACTGCCCCAATAACTACAACTACTGGGGCAACAAAGTCTAGAATGGTAACTACAGAAGCAATTATGACTACTGAGAGTCTGACTACTCAACCTCCAAAAACAACCACTCCAGCTACCACTGTGACCTCCACTCTATTCCCCACCTCCACCACGCCTCAGGTGAGTTACAGAATGTCAAATACATAAAAACTCCATTTCCTGGAGCTATCTCAGTACCAAGTGGAACAGGAAGTCAATGTAACTGATAAAGACAACATCTATAAGTGCTTACAGCGAAGGATTCTAGCAAAATTGATAGGAGTTTCGACAGTTTGAAATTCAGTACCAGGAGATGGAATACTATACTGTGATGATTTTAAAAGCATGTTTAATCAGTGTCTTAATATGAGGTTTAAATTATATAAATTATTCAAAAGTTCTTACTGGTTGTCATGGTGTTATTGTTAGCGCCAGGCCACTGAAATGACATAGCCAGCAACAGAATGTCTGGAAAAGCACTAAAAGTGGCGAACATCAATATCAGAATGTCAGATTCGACTGATCTATTGGATGTGTTTGAAGTGTTTGATGTGCTCAAATAGCTGGAAACACAACTTTAATTCTCATTTGCATTCATTAAACCTCCATTTAAATGTTCATGTCACTTGGACTGCCCACTTTAATCATCAAGTCAGCAGGAGTTCTGCTTCCATCCCCAGGTCTCTTTCAAAATGAACATCTTGCAGCCATTTTGTCATCAGTGTGAATGCAGGGTCAGAAATACAGGAAATAACATTAGCAGAAGTCAGAGTTGTAAATTCAGTTCATGATGTTAAATCTTACCAGATGGTGACATTAATTGTAGTGAAAAACCAAAAAGGCCAGATGTCAGAACCCTGAGGAATACATAATCACACAGGGATGGTGGGTGATTTATCTTCATCAATAGTGACAAAATTTTGTTTGTTAGTGAGTTCCAAATAAATTGGGTCAGAGCAGAACCTATAATAATTAATGAGTACAAGTCAGAGAGATTATCCAGGAGATTTATGACTGGGGTCGTGGGGTCCTGGTGAGGCTGAATCAAGCACAACTCACTGGATGGAGATCCCTCAGATAGTCTTAGGACTACAATAGCTGCAAACAGTTTACACTCAAGTCTCCATCATTGAAGAGTTGATGACCAACAAAATAGACTTAAGTTAAAACTGTAATGAATTAAGAAATTACTCTGATGCTCATATTTAGAAGTTGCTCATTAGCTCATAACTTCCTGGTTACACAATTGCACTTTTTAACTCTATAGTACACATTTATAGAAGAGAAATTATTTATATCTGGTGTCACCCAGATAAGGATATGTCTGTTCTGTGTCTGGTTCCTCGCAAGGTTTTTTCCTCATATTGTCTCAGGGAGTTTTTCCTTGACACCTCTGGCTTGCTCATTAGGGATAACCAGGTTTGGGGAGAAACGGAATACATGTGACGCCAGTTGTGACTCACATGAACAACCTCCTGGTGTAGCACTAATACATTTAGCACAAAGTTAATTTGGTAGAAACACAAATTGTTCTCTGTAATGTTTTTGTTAGCACACGCCCTCTTTCCCCGGGATACGTCCTCTTTTCCCAAGACACGCCTTCTTTCCCCCAGACACGTCCTCTCTTTCAGACCTTTAAAAAGTGTCTAAATTTGAGAAAATGTCCGTGATTCTGTTTTAGTTTCATTATGATGTGTTTATGGTCTAATACTGCATCATGTGTGCATTGCTTTAACCGCTCTCTGTAAGTCCCGCCTCCTCGCACACCGATTGGACGATTATAAAAGGCTTGCAGCAACTACTGTCCAAATTCCTTCCTCTCAGCCGTTATCCTCCTCTCAGCGAGCGCGTGAAGGTGAAGCGATGTGTTCAGTGTTGAACAGTTACACGACAATAGCAGCAACTGAATCTATCCCGAGTCGAAACAACGCCCATGACCATATAAGGTCATTTTCAATTTAATCTCATCACACTTCTTCGTATTACAGGACTATTCAAATGTGTAAATGATGCAGAAGGTTCACTAGCGGCATCTAATAATTAATTTTATTCCATTAACATTCAAAAGGAATGAAGGAAAAAATGTCAAACTTGGGCAGAGTGAAACATTTTATTTATAATTTTTTTTGTGATGTTAATAATGTGTCTTTTTCACTGTTTTAAAGTCTACATTTATAGTAACACTGTTTTCAATGCTATTATCCCCCCCCCACCCCACCCCAAAAAAGGCGTCCTCTTTTTGGAAAATCAAAATATGGTCACTATAACTTGTTACCTGCATCAGGGACAGTGATGTTTTATTTTATTTATTAATTTTATTGAAAGAAATCCAAATATTTAAAATGTTTTAAGCTTTAAATAAAAGTATTTTCAATCATACTGCTTTTCTCTTAACTTTATTTGCATGTTACATTGAAGTCAAAATAATCAGATTACATTACTTTCATATTGTGAGATTTGGTTTACGTCACTGAAGTCATTTGTCACTGTAATGGAACACATTTTTAAAGTAACCTTCTCAACCCTGGGGATAAATTTATAAATGTATACATTTACATATGGACTTTAGTATATATATTCCGGTAAAGCTGCTTTGTGACAATTTCCATTGTTAAAAGCGCTATACAAATAAGATTTAATTGCACTGAAACATTATTGTTAATCAGAACACATTATAACACTGCTGTAAATCATGTACATTTCAGCATTAATAATGAGAAACGTGCGTCCTGTCCGAGGATAACATGTCCAGCGCTACCTCAGTGTGTCAGCCTGTATTCCTAGTCCTAAACACTGAACAAAAACGGTGTTACGAAGACTTCTTATATCACACTCTATTGCTTTGAAATGGAAGCTGAATACGAGTATTTTGTACAATTTCTGTACATTTTTGTACAATGCTAAAGATGATAATAGTTTGTCCGTCATGATTATGTAAACTGGAAACAGAAAGACTTCCTCGGGTTCTGATCAGCCTTTAGCATTTCTTTGTTTTATTTTTAAGTGAACTTGGTAGTTGCACAAGTAATTTTACTACATATACAACTCAAGAAACAATTTATTGCAATATCAGAGCAATCTGCATAAATATAATATCATCATTCCTACTGCAACATTACGTATAATCTTTACATGCACATTTTCACAACAGTAGTGGTGTGAACTCTAGGCATGTATAAATGAACAGGGTGTGTTAAAGGGAAAGTTGAGCAGGAAGTCAGTAGGGTGGAGAGTCTGAGAAGCTTCAGGGAGGCAAAGGTGGAAATCTGGCAGCAAACATCAGAGACTTTACAGTCAACTACAGCGAGAGGAACTGAATTGTTCTTACATTTCTCATTAGATTTATAAATATTTATTAGTTTTAAAATAATCTAAATTGAACCACACAGGATTTCAGGACTATTTGCTGGAGCACAACAGCTGATTGGAAGAATTATGGCGTTTAAATATTTTTAATAGGAAAATAATCTCAAAAATCACAGGTTCTCCAGCTCTGATAGCGAGATGTTGTCATGGAAACATTTCTGGATTTGGGTTGCTTGGACTCTCACTCTCACAGGGAGATGTGTACAGGTTTGTCAAGCAGCAGGTGAAGTTTTGCATTTCAAACTGTTCATTTAACTTCTTTTCCTGACTGTTTCAATTTCTTTCAGCATGAAACCACAGAGCAAGAGGTCAGGTGTGTGGTGAACCAAACTGAAGCCATCATTAACACAAACACGTCTGTGATTGAGTTCGGATCAGCAGGACACTTCTGTGTTTTCACTCTGATCAACCGTGAAACTGGATCTCAGATAACCAACTGCTCTCAGATCCAAACCCACAGCAACAGGTTTACCTGTGAGGTATCAGATCTGAAACCTGGCACTGTTTATCATTTTGGAATTATTTCCCAAACCGATGGAGAGCAGTTCAACATTTCACTTCAGACCGGTAAGTCTGATTGTGTTTGATTTCTATAAAACATTATAAAAAATTTGACAAAAATATCCTGTTTATCTATGTTTTTAATATCTGGGATGTAAACAGCGTATTTACACAAAGTGTTCTTCTAAAACTACAGATGTTCTGGTTGTTATATTTCATGATAGCATTGGTTTGATAACGTAGTTAGATCATTTGTTGAATTAAATTAATGTTAATTCTCTTTTTCACAAGTCACTGATGCAATTCAGATGATCTTTATTTTCACTCGGTTTAATTTAAATTCTCACCTCACTAACCTGAACGTGAAGAATGTGAAATGGGTGATAAAGCAGAACTCACCAACAATGAAGGGCAACTAATCTTAAGTGTTTATATCCAGAAAGTTCACTTGCCCTGAAGCCATTTCCCTTTCTCATTGTTACCTTGTTCTAGCGGATACAGAAGGACACAGAGTTTTGTTTTGCACTGAGGAATAGATAAAAAGAGCCCACACGTGAACTTTGCATTCGAAGGAGGGAAGCTTTTGTTGATCCTTGTCAATTTTCTGCAAGCTTGGTGTGATGGGAATTCGGCATGTTTCTGATAACTTAGAGCTTAATTGCTGTCTGCGATCACGGTTAGGACTGATCCGATCTCTACTGATCTGATCTCTGCTCTGCTTCCCGTGAAAGGGAAAAGGAATCCTGATGAGGAAAATAAAAATGAAAGGAAACTTGTGGAAAGAGAAAATGGATGTGACATGTTTAACAGCGGAGGTGTATGCTGCGTTCCGTGTTCAGGCTGAGGATTAAAACACCAGACAGCATTTGTATAGGAATAAAGCCTGGAATATGTGCTGATGGTTTGTTATATTATATATATTTATATTTATGTTTATATTCCTGTATATATATATATATATATATATATATATATATATATATCATATAATATATATGAATTAGAGGCCAGCAGCAGGTAATGATATATATGATACACACAACACCCTTTACTAATAATGGCACCCTTGTTAAATATGAGCAAAGAAGGCAGTTAAAAATTGTCTTTATTGTTGAACCCATCTTTTGTTAAACAAAATAAAAAAAAAATACTTTGCCATCGTGGATATCAAACAATTACAAACAAAACACAGGTTTATCCAAAAAATATCTTTGTTAACTATAGGTGTGCAACAATTATTGGCACCCCTATGACTTTATATGAGAAAATATATTTGAAGTAAATTCCTATTGATATGACATTTTTAGTACACCTGGGTGACTAGGAACAGGAAATAGTTCAACCATGACTTCCTGTTTCACAGGGATATAAATATGAGGTAAATACATAGGCCCAATTCCCTTAATCATTCATAACGATATTTTTTATAAACCTGTGTTCCCTTTCAAAGGGAACTTCGACGTTGCGTTTAGCATAAGACAGTGAGGAATGCCCTTGTGCGTGTGACTGGTATCTGAAGCTTGTGTAAAATCATGCCTCTACTTACAGGCCTGCCATGATCAGGTGACGTGGCAATTAAGCGCATCGCATGATATATATGGCACCTGTGAACCACGCCGCCAACCTTATTATCTTCAGCGAGACTTCATGTCTGTTGTTTGTGTGACAAAAGACGCTTCATTTCTACTCTTATTTTCTCAAAATCTCTAAACTTTTCTAACCCTTTTTAAAAAGAAAAGAAAAGAGAAAGAAAGAATGAGAGAGTAAGAATTCAGAAAGTGTGTTACACCTTGTTCCCATTTCATCACAGGAGAAGACGGACAAGCTTTCTGTGTGAAGTGTTTGGGCATGGAGCATGCGACAGCAGCCCTCGAGGGGTCTATGAACATTTCACAATTAGGCAGCTCCGTTCTTGGCTTGCTCTCGTCCAAAGGAAGTTGGGATTCAGAGCCTTGCGGATCTGGGCTGGCCACTGCCAAGGCAGCCAGCCGGCTAAGGTCGTGGGGGTCTCGTATGGATTTGGAAGAGGAGCCAGAGACGAGCGCTGCTCTATCTCTTGCTTTGTCTTCCAGGTCCGACTCTCCGCCTGACTCTGGAGCTTGCGTCGTGAGTCCTCCTTCCCCTATGGAAAGCCAAAACACCCTCGCTGACACTGAGGAGTCAGTAGAGCGTGTGCCATGTCACCAAAAACTGACAGCAGCTCTCAGGCATATAAAGAGCTGCTTGAGGTGATTACTAGGGCAGTTGAAAAGTTTTAGGTCTTGCTTGTAAGTCACTGCATACAATGGCAGTGTTGCAGACCTACCAAGCAGACCTGCTGAGTGAGCTCGATACTGGGGAGGGAATTGGGCCCGAGACAGTGGCAGAGCTGCGCTGCACCACAGATTTATCTCTCCGGGTGACCAAACAAACTGCCTGTTATATCAACTGTTCAATGGGTAGCCTGGTTGTGGTGGAGAGGCACCAGTGGCTCAAGCTCTCAAGGATGGTGGACAAAGATAAGGTCTCCTTGCTGGATGCCTCTGTTAAACCTTCTGGCCTGTTTGGCGGCACGGTTAATTCCATCGCCGACAGGTTTCGCGAGGCAACACAGCAAAATGTGGTGTTCAGCCAGTTCCTTTCCCGTCATGTCGAATTCGCCTGGGCATCCATGAGTAGAAGCCCGAGCCAGTTCAGAGCTCGACCCCCACGGTTCAGAGGTGTGCTCACCACAGTTGTCAGCACAGAGCAGAGCCCAAAGTTAGCGCAGGAAGTAAGTTCCCTTTTGGACAAAGGGCCCTAAACTACCTGGATGACTGGTTAATTTTAGCATCATCCAGGGAACTGGCGGATCAACATTGAGATGTTGTTCTCACCCACATGAAGAGCTTGGGGCTCAGGTTGAACCTCAAGAAAAGTATGCTTTCAACAGTGCAGAGAATAATTTTTCTAGGGGTTATATGGGATTCTACTACAATGAGAGCATTTCTATACCAAACACATGTAGGATCAATTCTTTCAACTTTGAGCAAGATAAAGCTAGGTCTGGGCATCCCCTCTAGTCTCTTGGAGACTGTTGGGCCTTATGGCAGCAGCAGCCAACATCATACCATTGGGCTTATTACACATGAGACCATTTCAGTGGTGGCTGAAAAGTTGGGGGGTTTCATCCAAGGATGAAACCTCTGAGAGTAATAAGTGTCACCTGGCGATGCCTACGTGCTCTAAATATTTGATGGTGTCTGCAGTTTCCAGCCTTGGGTTACACTCTAGGGGCGTCTCCTTATCGCAAGACGGTAATGACAAACACGTCCCTCATGGGCTGTGGTGCAGTCTTAGATGGCTATCCAGCTCACGGTCTTTGGAGTGGCATATAAATTACCTAGAGATACGGGCCGTATTCCTAGCACTGAAATTCTTTCTTCCTCAGTTGAGAGTTCACCATGTGCTAGTTGTGCCTGACAACACAGGGGTGCTCTCAAATATCAACCACCAGGTAGGGTTTACATTCATGCCCCCTGTTCAGGCAGGTGCAACTAATCCTTCTCTGGGCAGAGGGAAAGTTCTTGTTAGCACGTGAAATGTACACTCCTGTAGCCGGAATGTAGGGGCAGACATCCTGTCGAGGCAGGAGCTGAGGCCTGGGGGTTGGAGGCTCCATCCATAACTGGTCCATATGAGTCCATGTGGCTGAGGTTCAGACAAGCAAAAGTGGATGTGTTCACCTCCGAGGAGACAACACACTGCTCATTGTGGTCTGCCCTCACTCTTCCCACACCATTGGGGCTGGACGCCATGGTGCACACATGGCCGAGGTCACGTCTATATGCTTTTCTTTTGATTGCTCTGCTCCCACAAGTTCTAGCGAGAGTTTGCCAAGACCGTTTACATCTGCTCTAATTTCCCTGCTCTATGGTACTCCTTAGGAGATTCCCATCCACAGGGATCTACTGTCTCAAGCTGGAGAGCTGATTTACCACCCTGGGCCAGAACTGTGGAAACTGTGGGTCTGGCCCCTGAGGGGCACCAGCTCATAGATTCTGGTCTCACAACTGAGGTTGTAGAGACCTTGTTAAATGCTAGAGCACCATCCACGAGGAAATTTTATGCACTCAAGAAAACTGTAACTTTGCTTTTTCCATTGGTCACTGGTCCAGTGCTAACTGGTGCAGTGTGTTCAGTATTAACAGGTGCAGTGTGTTTAGTAGTAACAGGTGCAATCTGTCCAGTATTAACAGGTGCAGTGTGCATGTTTCCCTGTAGATCCAGCTCAGCCCTCAGGTCTTGAGATTGCTCCAGATGTTTCCCTCAGTCCTGGATTGTGGATAAAGTGGCTCCGATCTCCAGGGCATGTTGAGTGGTATGAGTTGGTACTTGTAGACTTGAGTACGGATTTCCTGAAGAAAAAGAAGATTTCAGGCAATGCTGTGACATGCTCCAACTTCACCAACCTCATCCCGGGAACACGCTACACACTCCGCCTAGTGGCCAAGTCTGGGAACAAGACATCTGTAGCTGCTACAGGGAATGCAGTGATAGGTGGATCTCCCTCTCTTTCTCTGCTTCTCTCTTTCTTTTTCTTTCTCACTGCTTCTCTCTCTCTTCTTCTTTCTCTCTCTGCTTCTATCTGCTTCTCAATTTCTCTCTTTCTCTCTGCTTCTCTCACTCTCCATCTCTCCTTTCTTTCTCTCTCCTTCTCTCTTTCTCTCGGCTTCTCTGTATGCTTCTCTCCTTCTCTCTGCCTCTCTCTCTGTCCTTCTCTCTTTCTCTCTGTTTCTCTCCGCTTCGCTCTCTCTCCAGTACCTTTTGGTACCTTTATTTCTGAGAGAGTACAATGGCTTGCTGGAGTTTTTGAAGACAGGCTGTGTGAAACTATGGTCATAAGCTGTGCAATAAAATCTAAATATTTACTTGAGCATTAACATTTATTTTGTAGCTCCATCACCAGTAAGCAGTTTGAACGTCTCCGCCGTCTCCACTAGCTTCAGGGTTTCCTGGCGGCCAGGGCCTGGACACACAGAGGCCTTCTGGGTAACGCTGAGACATGAAGATGCACTGTTCCAGAACCAGACATTTAAAAGCACTGTGACATCATGCACTCTGGATGGCCTTAGTCCAGGAACGCTGTATACGGTCACTGTGGTCACGGAAGCATTCGGGAAACAACAAAATGCATCAAAAGACATTCGGACAGGTGACGATGCTATGCCTCCTATTTGCTTGTAAACTTGTGTAAAGCCTGCAAACACCCCACTCACCAATCACAATGCTGCTGTCACTGGCCCCTTCCTCACAGATTATATTAAAACTTGTTCTCACATTCGAGTGGTATCTTTGAGTCTGACCCAGCAAGAACGCTAACCTAGTGAATACAAGGCAATCATGTGTAATCATTAAATCATTAGGCCACACCCATTAGAAGAGGCCAAAAGACCCCAAAATTATTCACTGGAAAATACAATCAAGCAAAAGAAAATCAATTAAAATATCATTATAAAATATCAGAACTGTGGAGGCTGGTAAAAGCTGTGAACATTAAGAGACAACAGCAAGCCTACATTTCTGATATAATACAAATGACTTGTGTAATGTCCCTTCTGAAAACATGAAAGGTTTCTGACCTTCACAAACAGAGTAATGAACTAAACAATTCTCCATTTACCGTGACAGAAAGCAAGAGCACCACATCAGTGCATCCTTTAAGCTGAAAGCTAAAAACACCTGCACAACTGTCAGAAGACTTCTCTATTGGCAGTGTGAAGCTCTTGTATAAACTTGGGCAGGTCTGAAAAGATCATTTAAACATTTTATTTTTCTGGTATTTTTCATCTCACCTGCACCCTATCTGCAATTCCTCACAGTTTGAATAGCTTTAGTTTCCATGATATTTTCAGCTTTGACACACACACACACACACACACACACACACACACACACACACACACACACACACAGTAAGTCTGTAAGAGTCCATAGTATGTTGATAATTCCACACAAGCGCAATTCTGAATTGGTAAAGTATGAATTTTAACTTAAAATTATTTTGTAATTCCCACCATGGAGAATTACCATGGGGCAGGATCTTTGGTCTAACTATTCAATAAAGTGAAATAAATAATAAAAAATAAATTAATAATAATAACAAATAATATAATTTTTTTTTTCTCTGCAGTTCCTGCTCCTGTAACCGAGCTAAAACTGGAGAACGGTGGCAGTGAGGACTCCTTAAACACCTCCTGGACTCCTGCAGAAGGAGAAGTGGAGGAATACCTCATTTCCTTAACTTCCTCTTCCTCCACCACTGAACAGGAAGCTGTGCTCTCCCACAACACATCCCATTGGCTTTTCAGTAGACTGACACCTGGACGGGTCTATCAGGTGTCAGTGAGGACTAAAAGTGGGGAACTCAGCACTGAGGCTAAAGCTGCAGGTAGAACAGGTGAGTGCAAGCCACACCTATTTCTGTCAACATAGCCAATGAGGAGAGAGAACACTGTTAAACTACAACATTTTGATGCAATTTTATATATTTATGTTTTTTTAGACATCTCACTTCACTGGATTTAGTCAATCCCCTACCCCCAAAAAAAACAAACAGACAGTGTTTTCAATTATAACTGTTGTTGTTTGATTACAGTAACACTGGTGGCAGGAACTGCTGTTTGATTGGTTACAGAGGGATTAAGGGAGGGAATTGTGGTTTGATTGGTTACAGTGTAAATGGGGTGGGAACTGTTGCCTAATTGATTGCAGTGTTATTGCTGCAGGAGTGTGGTACTGAGACAATGGGAGCGGGATCTGTGGTCTGATTGGTTAGAGTGTTATTCGGGGCAGGATCTATGGTCTGAATATTACTCATACTGTTTGTAATATATTCAGATTGTGTAAATAAAAAATGCATTTTTAAAACTGTATTTAATAAAAATTATTTATATTAATAAAAGTTCTTATCAGTGCATTGTTTGTTTGTGAATGCTGTTCCATCACTGTGTGTTGTTTAATAACTGTTGGGTGATTTATTCTTTTATAATATAAGTTTTTTTTATTTCTCTGCAGTTCCTGCTCCTGTAACCAAGCTAAAACTGGAGAATGGTGGCAGTGAGGACTCCTTAAACACCTCCTGGACTCCTGCAGAAGGAGAAGTGGAGGAATACCTGATCTCCTTAACTTCCTCTTCCTCCTCCACTGAACAGGAAGTTGTGCTCTCCCCCAACACATCCCATTGGCTCTTCAGCAGACTGACACCTGGACGGGTCTATCAGGTGTCAGTGAGGACTAAAAGTGGGGAACTCAGCACTGAGGCTAAAGCTGCAGGTAGAACAGGTGAGTGCAAGCCACACCCACTGTCAATACTGTGTAAAAAAGAAAAACCAGTAAAAAAGAAAAAAAATTGTTGTCAATTCTTACTGTTTCCTTCCATTAATTTAACATTGTTGGCAGGAACTGCTGTCTGATTGGATACAGAGGGATGGGGAGTGTGGTCTGATTGGTGTGAGTGGCAGCAGGACCTTTGGTCTGATTGGTTAGAGTGTTTCTTGGGTTGGGATCTGTGGATCATATTTTAAAATCTGTATGTAGATAGATAGATAGGTATGAATGGGTTCAAGAACCTCGGGGTCTTGTTCATGAGTTAGGGGACATTGGAGCGGGAGATTGGCCGGAGAATCAGAGCAGCGGGAGCGAATTTGCAATCGCTTTACCGCAGCGTTGTGATGAAAAGAGAGCTCAGTTGGAAGGCAAAACTCTCAATCTACCAGGCAATTTTCATTCTCACCCTCACCTATGGTCATGAAGGAAGGGTAGTGACTGAAAGAACTTGATCGTGGGTACAAGCAGCCGAAATTGATATATCAATTTCAAATACATATATCAAATATGATGGGTATGAATGGGTGTGTGAGTGTGTATGTGATTGTGCCCTGTGATGGATTGGCACTCTGTCCAGGGTGTACCCCGCCTTGTGCTTGATACAGGAGATTCAGTGTTCTGTTGTCTCTGGTCACACAGTTAACAAATGTAGTGGAGAGTGACACGTGATGAAAATCCCCAGAAATGACAACAAAAGAGTTAGGATGCTGAGTCACAGTAGCATGTCCCGGAATACAACATCTGTTATTTACAAACAGTGCGACCCCTCCACCTTTCCTCTTACCACTCAGTTCAATGTCTCTGTCTGCACTCACTGTCTGAAATCTGGGGAAAGAAGCATTTGGGTCCAGAATATCCTTGTGCAGCCATGTCTCAGTGAAACGAATCATACTGCACTCCTGATACATCCCGAACAGTATGTGTAGTTTGTCCATTTTATTGCCAAGAGGCCATAAATATAGGGGAATGAAGAGGAATAAAGGGCTTATACCATCTCCTCTTTGCATTGTTTTGGATCCAGCTCTATATCCTCTGTGTGGTCTCACCAGTTCTTTAGAAATGTTTAACTTCATTCCGATGCGTGGCGCAGATCTTCGGGGTGCCAGCAGCTGATTGCCTGTGTACATGAAGCGACCTGCTTTCTTCCCACGGTTCTCCATTCTGAGTGTACAGTGCATGCCATCCATCCTCAACCGCTTATCCCTAATCGGGTCATGGGCGAAGCAGCTCCAGCAAGGGACCCCAAACTTCCCTTTCCCGAGCCAAATTAACCAGCTCTTACTGGGGGATCCCGAGGCATTCCCAGGCCAGTGTGGAAATATAGTCTTTCCACCTAGTCCTGGGTCTTCCCCGAGGTCTCCTCCCAGTTGGATGTGCCTGGAACACCTCCCTAGGGAGGTGCCCAGGGGGCATCCTTACCAGGTGCCCAAACCACCCAATTGGCTCCTTTCAATGCAAAGGAGCAGCGGCTCTAGTCAGAGATCCTCTCGGATATCCGAGCTTCTCACCCTATCTCTAAGGGAGAGGCCAACCACCCTCCTGAGAAAACCCATTTCGGCCGCTTGTACATTTACATTTGCATTTATTCATTTAACAGACACTTTTATCCAAAGTGACTTACAAATGAGAGATACAAGCAAAGTGATATCAAGCAGAGAACAATACAAGTAGTGCTACTATACAAGATCTATTAATTAAGTTCTAGAAGAAGCAAAGTGCGCAGAATAGAGGTGCAAGTGCCTTTTTTTATTTAAAAAAATAATAATTTATGAGTTGGTTAGGTGTTCACGGAAGAAGTGGGTCTTTAACTGTTTCTTGGAGATGGTGAGTGAATCTGCAGTCCGGATTGAGGTTGGAAGTTCATTCCACCATTGAGGAACAGTTAGTGTGAAGGTTCTGAAAAGGGACCTTGTGCCACGCTGAGTAGGAACTACTAAATGTCGGTCGCTAATCGATGGCAGATTGCGTGTGAGAACGTAAGCCTTCAGGAGAGAGTTGAGGTAGGAGGGTGCTGTTCCAGACAAGGTCTTGTAGGTGAGCATCAAGGCCTTGAATTTGATGCGGGCCGCTACATGAAGCCAGTGGAGGGAGATGAAGAGGGGGGTGACATGGGTTCTCTTGGG
>JAFFST010050377.1:370170-409085 GCA_022414735.1 Noturus placidus | reverse complement strand
ACTGCTAGCAACTTGCAAGTAATGATGTCTCAGATCATATTCACACTTTCATTTAAATGAACACTTGTTCAATTCCTTATTTAGCACAATGTATTTGAACGAGTGAAAGCACTGCCATAAAAACACTGGCATAAACCAGACTATGACACTAAGACCCTATGACAAGGTCACTCTTGGTCTACTTTCAGAAAGACATTTTTAAGGGAATAGAATCAATGTTTCTAGTAATATACTAAAATGAGATTGCATGTTCTGCCTGAGACAGTGTAAGGATTATATTTAACACCTTTTGGCCTTTAAATGAACAGGAACTAAAATGCAGCAGTGTGTTATTTCCTTTCCTTTCTAAGAAACTTGCATTGCAGGTGTGATTACATTCTCAGACTCATCGTGAAGAAGACCAAAGCACAAACCTCAAAATAAATTTGCTGCTTTAAATATCGTGCTGGATATACAGATGTGATATGACAGATGTGTAAAAAGCAGTCAATCATGACACTAATTTAAGTGATGAATTTAACACTACGTTGTGTAATCATGACTCTATGGCAGTGTTTCATGTACTTATGATACATTTATTTCACTTTGCTTGTAATAAATGAACTGTTCATTATTGCCTTTGCTCCAAGATCTCTCTTAGTTAACATAGACAGAAAAAGAGATGATTTTTCGCTAAATAAGTGACCTGCCTCCACGCCTGATCTTTGTGTTGTCAGGAATTTCCATGGTTGCGCAACAAGGCAGTATTTAGGTGGTGCTTTGGAAATTTGATCTCTGCTCTGTTTTTATCCAGAGGACCTCAGACAAGCTTGAGGTGGGACAGAGGAGACTCTGTGCTGCCATTGTCCTGCACTCTCGGCTATTGTCTGCCCCCTGATCACCCCTTTATCTGTAAGAAATCCATACCATGGAGGAAACAAGTAGGGCATATTAGGTTACAAGAGCAGTGAATTGAAGGTGTTTAGGAGGTACATTGACCTATTATAGGAGAGGTCAAGGGTGTATATTGTAAAGTGGAAATTTCTTATATATATATATATATATATATATATATATATATTGTCTCTGTAGAAAGACAAAAGTGATCAAGACCAATTGAACCAAATCAGTCAAACCTTGTTTATCAAGTGTTGAATTGTTATCAATAATTATCACTCACTCCCTATCAGTAACTGCATTATCCTTCTCAGGGTCAGAATTACTACAGAGCCTGTCTCTGGAACACTGTGTGTGAGGTGGGAATACACTCTGGATTGGACGACAGTCCATCGCAGGGCTCAATAATTATCAATAATTTTTATACACCTAGTGAAACTGTCTATAATTCCTGTTAGCAACACTTGAAGCCTCATCAGTGGGCTGTGGTTCAAATATGGCACTTACATTTCCACCAGTTATCTTACATTCTACATTCTCTCTCTCTCTCTCTCTCTCTCTCTTGCTCTCTCTCTCTTTCTCTCTCTCTTTACCTCTCTCGCTCGCTCCTCTTTCTGCCCCCACTGTGATATATTATGATTTTTTTAATATAAAACCCCTGATAGCGTTTGCTTGCCTTGAACAAGAAATCTCATGCCATTGTGTATATTTCAGTGTCTCAGTATGTGTGAGCTGCATGTGTTGCAGATTATAAGAAAACATTACCAATTGATGTGAGCATTTGTGCAGTTATATAAGCCGTAAAGTCATTTAGGAGTAAAGTCATTTGAGTAATCATTTCCGATGGTTTCGGTACCATGGAGGTAACATGAAGCTATGCTTCTTGAAGTGCTCTCGATGGACATAGCAGTGATGTAGCTGTAATATTAGCAGGTAGCCTCTTTAATCTGATATTTGAACTGGCCCTAAAGCATATGGCAAGTGGTAAGTGCTTTGACACTATCTTATCTGCTTGCCAGTTCAACTAGGTAGAAAATGAATCTTACATGACATTTTTAACTTCTGTAAAATAATTCACTCGAGCTGCTATTGCTAATATCACTACTTTCTTTTCAACTGAATTGCATTTGCTGGAATAATGCACAATTCTAATTGACATCTTTCTTTTATAGCAGCTTGCAGCCAGTGAAATTGGATTACGAAAAGACATGACAGGTTCATTATATATCTCTCAAAGAAATTGAGTGGTTAAAAAAAATAAGCCTTGTCTTTAATCAATCTTTTAACATTTTATGAACCTCGTTTTTGTTTGAACTGTCATGATTTGCTCTGAGGGTGATATTACTACGTGAGCTTTATGGGCTTTGGGCGTTCACTTTAAAATGTCTTAGAAAAACGTGCAATGGTCCATGGGTTGTCTTTTTTTTTTTTTTTTTTTTTTTTTAGATTTAGTGTAGATTCATGTATTGAAACAGAAAGGGGAAGAACAGAAGTAACAGAGACTTCCCTGCTTATATGGTATGGTGGTCCGGAGGGTGAAGACGACGTTCGCTTGCCCCATTAGAGCACCAGCAAAGCATTTCTGTTACAAGCCTCTCACAGCAGGAGCAGCTTTTATAGTAACAGTGACTGAGAGAAGCAGGACATGCCTCACTCGTATGTTTCTTCCATCTCCTTGTCCTGTCTGAATCCCGGAGGGCAGCTGTTGACACTGTAGACAAGTATGAGTAGAGAGATGCGTCCCAGCATCCCAGTGAAGAGGAAATGCCTTTCACGCATAGGAGCTCACAAGCCAAATTGTTTCTACACATTTTTGCATCTGTGAATGTGTTCTGTGTATGTTTCAGATTTAAATAAGCTTTCAATCAGTGTTAAATCACAGTAGAAAGACAAAAGTGATCAAGGCCAATTGAACCAAATCAGTCAAACCTTGTTTATCAAGTGTTGAATTGTTATCACTAATTATCACTCACTCCCTATCAGTAACTGCATTATCCTGCTCAGGGTCAGAATTACTACAGAGCCTGAGGTGGGAATACACTCTGGATTGGACGACAGTCCATCAATTATCAATAATTTTTATACACCTAGTGAAACTGTCTATAATTCCTGTTAGCAACACTTGAAGCCTCATCAGTGGCTGTGGTTCAAATATGGCACTTACATTTCCTCCAGTTATCTTACATTCAACATTCTCTCTCCCTCTCTCTCTCCCTTTCTCTCTCTCTCTCTCTCTCTCTCTTTCTCTCTCCTCTTTCTGCCCCCATTGTGTACTGAGGCTTGCCTCAGAATGCTGGCCATTATCTTTCATTGTGCTGCTCTGTAATGCGAAGGAATGGTGTGCCCTCGGCAGAATGACATCGTGACTGGGTCATCGTTAACACATACCGCACTAATAGCCTGCCTGTGTATCTGCTTGATGTGGAGCTGTGATTGCTGCTCGGCTGCTGATGACCCTCTCATGACACATATAATGTGCTTAGGTTATCCTATTAAGAGACAAGGTAGAGAGAGGAGGAAAGCAGCTATGTGTAAAGCACAAAAACACCTTTCTGAATGCCAAATCGAGCTAATCCCTGCCTTTACAAAAAGATACATTTTCCTTAAGCTTTCTCATAGGCACCCAGTCTCCCTGATCCGAGAATATTTTCCGGCTGCTCTCATAAAGATTACTCTTATTGCTGATATAGAGAGTGTTCAGATATTTAAAATCCCTGCACTTCTTACACAGATCAGATGAATTCTTTATTGAATGAAACCCCACAATATCCATGGCTTATTATTCAGTTATTCCTCTTAAATCAAAGTAACAGCTATGAATTATTCAGTAAGTACGCTTAGAAAATAGTTGGATCCAGTACACTTAAGGGCTGTTTGGTTTGTCCTTTTGGGATATGTATGGTAGCTATAACCTCTTATGAATTATCCAAGGAATCTTTAAGAAGCTTTTTTTAAAAAGTAAAAGAGTAGGTCAAATAGGAAAGTTATGTAATTACACAAGTGAGAATTCAGTTTATTTAATCAGTGTAAACAAAATATTAACGATTTATTGTCAATCTGCTGTCAAACGTTCACTCTAGGTTCTAATTAACTTATGACTGTAAGACAGTGGTGGAATGTCAGAGATTCCTGGCAATGCCTGTTAAAAGATCCTGCTCAAAGGAAGAGGAATAAAGGAATAGTTATAAATTATGTAAAGCCCACTCTCAAGATGTTGAGACACATCCTGCCATGCAACTCCACTCGTACAGTTCTGTGCAATCCTCTAGTGTTTTTCCTTTGGAGGATAAAGCTTAATGTTGGACCTTGAGATTTTCCTCAGAAAAAAAAAGTCTTATCACAGCATTCCTCCCCTGCTGCTACACAAAGGCTGATATTCAGGCTTTGTTTCAACACTAGCAGAGAGTTCTGCATGTATCGAAGATGTCAGCTGATAGTATCCTTCCTCCTTTAAAGCCGTTACCCCGTGTCCTTTATGCCCTTCTGCTGTGGTCCAGCGCTGGTTTTCTGTGGCGCTCAGTTGTGATGTTCCCTGGCTGCTAGATAAATGCTGTTTTGCTATCTATGGGGAAGAGGAGCCTGAAGAGGGACAAATAAGGTAGACTACGTGCACCGAGTACAGAATCAAAAATGGAAGATGCAGGCCTGCTAATTAGTAGTAATTGCTGTATAGGCAAAGCAATTTGCTTGTTTTCTCTTGAGAAATGTAAATTGTACACCTTTAAGGCTTTGCTCTTAAATTATGTTCATGATCTCTGAATGAACATAATTCATGCTGGTCAAGCCAGTATATTAGCAGACTGTAGTAATCACTGATAAAACAGAAGAAAGGAATAAGTATGTACATTGACTTCTTAGAAAAACATCATTAGTGTCTGATCTGGTTATACATCAGTTATTGATTAAACTATGACCTATTACCTGTGTGCTGTATTGATGTTGTTAAACGTACAATTTTATAACTGGTTTTAAATTTACATTTACCAAAAAAGGGCAACCCCTACCCGTCTCATGCTTCAGGCTGTTTTCTTTGTGCTCCAATAGGCAGGCAGAGGTGAAGTGATCAATTTTAATTACATGGATGTGTCTGGATCTCAGCTCAAGCATAAATACAGCTCATATGATATGTGATTTTAATATATACATAAATCCATGTTCTTCAAAACAGGCATTGTGCGATTCATTTGTAGATCAGCAAGTTATGGCAGTCGAAGCTAATTGTGGCCTTTTTAATCACCAAATCAAAGATTTCAGCCTATAATGTATAATCTGCTATACTGTTTCTGTGTTTCTTCCCTTTATGCTTGACTGGTATTCAGTTAATGATCCTTAATGATCATAAATTGGAAGCAGCTCCAGTACTGGCTCAATGTTTCAGACTGTGTTCAGTACGCCTCGCTCACTGGCCACTTTTTATTGGCTTGAAAAGATGAATACAGTCAAGAAACATTTCAAATCCTTGTATAATGCTAAAAACACCTGCTTGTCTTGAATAGTCCCAAAAGATGATATCTCAGTAAGATAAGTCATAATCAATCACAAATACATGTCACTCTCCTCTTTACAGAAGCAGTCAGAATTATTCAACCCCCAGTGCAACTCAGGTTATTGTCAAAATGTACAGATTTTCAGCAGTTTGCAGTGAACAAATAAAAAAAAAAAATTAAATAGTTCAACACAAAGAATGCTTGAAGTGGTTTCCCCAAATTCAACTGAAAATGCAACTTATAATGATTTCTCCAGTTTCAAAATTATTCATCCCCCTGAATATAATCCCTCAAAACAGCACAAATATGCAAAAGAGGTGTTGTCTCAAGCACACCTGATGCAATTAATCAAAAGCTTCATTGGTTGAACCAGGTATGCTTGAGCTGCAACAGAGAACTGGCTTGGGGCAGAAAATAAATGAAATACCTGGATGAGACAGAAAAAGGAAGCCATCAACAGCTGCAACCAGATTTCTGAGAAGGCAGGTTGTGAAAAACCCTCGAGTGACTGCAAAAGACCTGCAGCAAGACTTGGTGGCAACAGGCACTGAGGTTTTCACAGTAAGGTGCATACTGAACGCATCAAAAAGCCACAGAAGTTTTGGGATTCTGTTCTGTGGAGCGATGAAACAAAACTGGAACTTTTCAGCACTATGGATCAGCAGTATGTCTGGAGGAAGAAGAATGTAGAAAGAACACTGTGTCCACAGTCCAGCATGGTGGTGGATCGGTGATGCTCTGGAGCTGCTTCGCATCCTCTGGCACTAGAAACCTGCAGCATGTGGAAGGCAAGATGGATTCACTGAAGTATCAGGAAATCCTAGGAGAAAATATCATGCTGTCTTGGCTTTCCACCAAGGCTTGGGTGCAGAAGAAGTCCTGGAAGATTCTACAGGGCCATCATTGTCTCCTGACTTGAACCCCATAGAAAATGTCTGGTGGGATTTGAAGAAGGCGGTTGCAACACACGAATATTACTGAACTGGAGGCCATTGCTCATGAGGAATGGGTTAAGATTCCTAAGGAACGCTGCCAGAAGCTCTGCATCTCATTTGAAGCAGGTCATAACAGCTAAAAGGTGCTCTACTAAGTACTAAAGATGCTTCCCATGAAGGGGTTGAATAATTTTGAAACTGGAGAAATCATTATAAGTTGCATTTTCAGTTGAATTTGGGGAAACCACTTGAAGCATTCGTTGTGTTTAACTATTTCAATTGTTTTTGTTGGATTTGTTCATTGCAAACAGCTGAAAGTCTGTAAATTTTGACCTTAAACCTGATTTGCAATGGGGGTTGAATAATTTTGATTGCAACTGTATTACGATTTCTAAGTTCCTCCAACACACCCACTGAGGCATTTAGTGTGTATTCATGCTCAAAGAATTCCGATCACAGCTTCTCTCCTGTCTCAATGGGTTTTCTAAAATGAGCCATACTGCTTTGAGGCATACCACATGCTAAGGCTGGGTACTCCGATTCAGTTTCCAAAAAGACATAAACCACTGAGCAGCAAAATATGTAAAATTCCGTGCCCAAGTTTGCTACAAATTAATTTTTCTAATGTGGTTGCTACTTGCATGCAAAACACAAAGAGCATGTTCTCAAACATGCTCAATAATTTTGTTGTCAAAGCTAATGAAACATATGATGCAGTGAATTAATCGATATTTTTATATGTTAGCTGTGAACTTGGCAAACTAGATGTTGATTTTAGGCTTTAGGTCATTTCAGCCTCAGACACTCCACACACGCGCCACAAATCTTTGATATCTTGCTTGAAAAATAATTGGCTATCCATAGTTCTATGTATAAGCACTTCTGTGTGGTAGTTTCGAGCAGGAAAAGAAGCTTTTAAACATAGCACCTAAATGAGCTTTTTCATCAAAGAAATTTGAATTAAATGAATGTCAGAATTTCAATGGATGTATATTTCCAAGAAGGTCCCATTCAAGTGTTTCTGAAATCACTGCTATAGTTCATTTTGGCTGCCACTGCACACCTTATTTTGCTTCTAATAACAACAGGCATCAAATTTTTGTAATTGCATCGAACCAAGGGGTGATATGTTTTTAAGCCTTTTGTCAGTACTGCATATGATCAAGCTAAGTAGGTCTGGGAAACCACAATCCAGTGCTCCAGTGCATTTTATATCATCACATCAGACATTAGAAGCACCTGTTTGAAGCAAGGTGGGTGGGCAGTGCAGGCTGTGTACGTTTATAAGATCCTGGATGCATTATCAGACAGAGAAGCTTAGCAGCCATGGCTGGTAAACCTGTCAGAGATTATGTGCAGATGATGGATTCCTCTTTATGGTCCATTGATCTGGCTGGAATATTTACAGGATGCCATTATGGGAGTGATGGACCATGGAGGGGTTGATGCAGCAGGATGTTTAGACCTTCCTGTCGTTCAGCTCGGTCGGTTACTTTCAAAGGCGGGAAGGATTGGTTTTCTGATTGTTGCAGCTGCGCTGTCAGCCTTCTGTCATCTTGAGAGGGCCTCTTTAAACTGACACATAGTCAGTTGTGATAGCGAGGAGAAATCGATTGTCTTGGCCACCTGATGCTCTCCACAAAGGTACATCTATCCAAGGTATCTAACAATCTGTGAGCTGATAGTTTGAGCTTCAGGCAAAACTGCCTGCACAGAAAAGCACATCCTCCTGTAGCCCACACCATCTCCTCATGTCCACATTTTCCCACACATGTGCTGACTGAAAGCAAACAGCTGGCCTCCTTTATCGTGTATCTGTGTTTCACACCCCAGGGCACTGCTGACAGTTAGTGGGTGATATGATTGAGGGAGCAATATAGCATTCAACATAGAGCACTACTTCCCAAACAGTAATGTTCCCTTATAAATATACCAACACAGAAGCAGCAATCTTGCTGAAACTCACATATGCACACAGACACACTCATTCATGGGTAAAAATATATAACAGCCAAAGACATGCACAAACATAGACACCCGAACCTGACTTCCAAAAAAACTATAAAAAAAAAAAAAAAAAGAATCTTGTGACTGTCCAGCGACAGAAACATGCTTAGTTGTTTCGTGGAATTTTTACAGCATGGCTGAGTATTCCTCCTCCCATAAAGCAGACTCAAGGCCGTCATTGGACTCTCTCAATAAACAGCTTTGCCAGCACTGTCAGACACGGCACTAAATAGTGGCCATCTGGGCTGAGCTGAACTTGGTGCATGTGGATGAGTGCAATGGCCTCGATTCTTACTCGGGGCCAATACGCCCTTCACAAGTGAAACTGCACCAAGCGCTTTAATGTTGAATGAGAAAAATGATAGCAGTGTTTTATCTGACAGGCTGTTTCAGACACCCCCAACCCCTCACCCCCATGCTTCTGTTCCACAACTCATACTGTATGTGTTGTAGCTGCACAGACAGAAATTGTGGCAAAATGTGCTTAAGTGCATTTCACCTCACTGAGTGCCGTGGTGAGGTCAGCTGGGGTAGTGAGGCTGGTAAAACAAAGTGCCTCCTGGCATAATGTGTTATCTGTTACCACCAATCTGCCAATGAAAGCTGCTTTATTTTCTCACAGGTACCCCTTACACCCTGCCCATCATGAACGGTTCACTCTATGAGAGCCAGGGCATTAGCTCCAAAGGTCATCTCTGTATGCTCCAGAAGAGTTTAATCAATGCTCCATTTGCTAATCATAGTAAAGTCAGAAGTCACAGTGCAGTCCCAGTGGAAAGTGTGCATAAAGTGATGAAGTTTAGCATGTGGTTCAGCAGCATGTGGTTTCAGTACTCAGTTGTTCCTCTGCATCACATTAACTGGAATGATGGAGTGAGCGTTTAGAGCATGTACAGCTGCCATGCATGTGTATTGTTCCTGTTCTCAATGCAATTATCAATGACATATGTTTAATGGTATTTACTGAACAAAGGACCAGCCAGGGACTCAGGCAGTGTGTACAGTCACAGCTGTTTCTCAAACCATTAATCTGTTCTTGCTTATTTTCTCGTGGTATTAGTTTTTGTATTGTGCACACCTTTTGGGTTCCCACCCCCACAGCATTTTGCTATCTGCTTCCTATGTTCTGCTTGCAAAGCAAACAGTCAACTATTTTTTTGCTGGCATGGTCCTCTAAGCCTTTGGTGTGTGTGTGTCTGAGTGTGTGTGTGTCTGAGTGTGTGAGTGTGTGTGTGTGTGTGTGTGTGTGTGTGTGTGTGTGTGTGTGTGTGTGTGCATCTTGTGTGTCCTTTGTGTCAGTAAGCTGTCTTCCTGGTGAGAGTAAACAAGAGTAAACAGTGTCTTTACACCCATGCAAAGTGCATACTCAGCTAATTTTGATAGCTCATGAGGTCCTTGTCTCAGCAGACTTTAATTTTAAAAAGGCTATACTATAGACACACATCCCAAAGGCCCGTCTTTGCTTTCTCTGAAATGGGTGTCAAGTGGGAGGCTAGTTTATGATAGATGTTACACATACTATGAGTTGTACACAGGGCTGGAACAAAGAAATGGCTAGAGCAGGCAGTTTTTGCTCTCATGTGGGTAGTCAGATATGAATCTAGCTGGACAAAGAAAGGTCATGTATATTAATACGGGAGCGCACAGGACGTGGTGGGGTGCTTAGATCTGGGCAGGGTCAAATTACTTAGCTTAAATTACTTATTGTTTGTATTGTGGGAAATAGCACCAATAAAGATTTTAGAAAATACACTATATGGCTGAAAGTATGTAGACTTGACCATCGCACACATATGTGTTCCTTCCCCTGACTGTTACCACAAAGTTGGAAGCACACAATTGTATAGAATGCCTTTGTTTGTGGTAGCATTACAATTTCCCTTCACTGGAACTAAGAGTCCAAGTCTAAACATGTCCCAGCATGACAATGTCCACAAAGCGAGCTCCATGAAGACATGCTTTGCCAAGGTTGGTGAGGAAGAACTCCAATGTCCTGCACAGAGACCTGACCTCAACCCCACTGAACACCTTTGGGGTGAACTGGAAAGCGCCAAGCCTCCTCTTCAAACATCACTGACATCACTGACCTCACTAATGCTCTTGTGGCTGATTGAGCACAAAACCCCACAGCCATGCTCCAAAATCTAGCGGAAAGATTCCCAGAAGAGTGGAGGCTGTTATCACAGCAAAGGGAGGACCAACTCCTTTTATTAATATAAAGGACCCGGTTTTGGGATCGAATTTTCAATAAGCACATATGGGTGTCATGGTCAGGTGTCCAACTACAGGAAGTATCAGCAGGCAGGATCTGCAGAATGAGGAAGAAAAACACAACATGAAGCCTGAGCCCCCCCAATCTCTTTCTGTCTCTTACTCTAAGCTCATTCATTCTTTGTTTCACTACACCCTCAAGCTCTCTTCTTACAACATTGGTATACACACCTATTTCTTTTTAAAACAGTTGAATATCTTTTCAAAGTTACAAATAAAGCTTTGTAGCGCACATTGTGACAATGTCCCAGTTGTCAGATGTGTATTATGTCCCATTTACTGGGTGGATGAATTTGATCTTCTTTTACTCTTATTTGGTTTCTGTTGTTATCATTTCCTAGTCCAGCAGTGAAGTAAAAAGTGGCATGTTTTTTTTCTTTAGTCCTTAGCTTTTATGGGAAGAAATTAGCTCCTTCCGCTCCTGCTTAAAAAGAAAGTTTAGGGAGGCAGTGCACCAAGAGGGGTTTTGAGGATCTCCACCTTCTCAGGTACAACCTCCTCAGGTTCTGCCGGACATGCAACACTTTCCTGTCAGGACCATTTACACTGTGGATCAGATGTCTGATTGTAGAATTAAAGCTTGTAGATTATTCAAATGGCATGGGAGAAGCACAGATTTGGTGAGCTTTAAGTAGGAGTTCTGTTTCTTATATTGAACAACATAGTTTCTAACAAATTTTTAAAAAATAAATAATTAAATATCAGAATATTTGATATTAATATTAATATTAGTATTATTATTATTAATAATAACAATAATAATAATAATAATAATAATAATGATAATGCTAATAAAAATAATAATAACCATAGCAGTTAAGTGCTAGTGACATTAATGATATCAGTAACATGTCATCAGTGTCATATAGGTGCTAAAAAATTCTTCAATAGGAAAACGATATATTTTTATGTCAGTATAATAAATGTTATCTCATATAGTGAACAATACAGTGGGCTATGGATCGGTGGACATCCTCTTTCAAATTACACATGAAGCACTGAGAGGACATAAAATAGAAGACATAATGTTTACTGTCAAAGCTACATCACTGAACACACTTCATTTTACCTGCTGTTATCAGATTTAATTCATTCAATGACTACATTCACATGCACATCAATATTCCGATGGTAATCGAAATTGCCAATATTCAAATTTGTATCGAGTCATATAAACTCTGAAAACCGATGGCCCGATTCAGATTAAGATTCCGATTCCCATCCATGACATATGCCTGTTTTAATCGAAATTTGTTGCATGTACACACCTTATTCACACAATCCACTGAAAGGAGATCTATTCACATGCTCAGTCCGTGAGGAATTGTGTGTGTTAACAGATGCTTAGCTGTAAACTAGGTGTCTAGGAATGGCAACTCAGGCAAACATCTCTCTCTATCACCAATTAGTCGAGACCGACCTTCGGTCACTTTATGGGTCATCACTCTCCACGTATTTCATCGATGTGATCCACAAAGCATTTCGGCAGAAGTAGTGGGGTAGTTTGCCATCATACAAACCTACATCCATGTATATAGGAATATTCTGATGCCTGTACATATACAAACATCGTATTTGGAATATGGCTGCAACCCAAATAGAGACTTTTAATGGAATTTGACGTGCATTGATCTTCAGTAACTAATAGAAATGCGTTCTGTGATTGTGAATTCAAATCCAGACAATGCCACAGTCAGACATGACTGTAAATTAGGATAGATGACATAATCTCTCTCCCCTATCTATCACAGTCACACTAGCAAATTATAGGTGTCTGTGATATTGTTTATGCGGAAAAGGGCACATAGCGCTTTAGCACATAGCCTATAGGACACAGTGGTTGGCTTTCACATGTCTTGGAAGAAGCACATGTTAGCCTTCACCCACTCTGCTTGGTGGCTGTCCTATGATAGGGGAGCGCTGGCTGGTGGGTGCAAGTTGGCCAAGAGTAAATTACAGAATTTTTTTTGGTGGGGAATACAAAACAAAAAGTATTACAGACTGGGTGGGGCACCAGTCATTCAGAGAGTACCACGTACACATATTAACACCAAGGGGCAATTTACAGTAGGCAATCCACCTATTGGCATGTTTTTTGGGAGGTAGAAGAAACCTGGAGGAAACCCTCATGCACACGGGGAGAACATGTAAAGAAACTCTACACAGACAGTAACCCAAGATCAGGATCAAACCAGGGACCATGAAACTGTGAGGGTGGAATGCTACCTGCTATCAAATTAATGCTTAAATATTCATTCACATCTTCATTAAGGACTTCAACCTGGTCAAGTCTATGATGGATCCTGATCCAGGAACACCTGGTGCGAGGCAGAATAGCAGCGTGCCACTAGCACTAGGAGCACTAGCTGCATCTCAAAGCAGAAGAATGTGGACTGTCTCTGGCAGCATCAGTGCTAGCTTATTTAATGATCAGTGCATATGTCATCCTCACAGCTGTATCTGGAACGAACAGCCGGCACAGGATGGCACTCCACACAGGAATATTTCTACGAACCCTGGGAGTGCCAGTGCCAAGTTTAGTAAAGGAAGAGCCTCTTGGTTGACATTTAGATGTGAGAACCCGGAGCAATGCAGAAATCTTGAGTGGGTCTGAAATGAGCTCTGCTGAAAACATCCCAGTACCAATGTATACAATGTGAAAATATCCTGACCAAAAACATGGCAACCCTGTTGATATTCCCTACCTACAGTACTGTGCAAAAGTCTTAGGCACCCTATTTTTGTTAGTACAAACTTTCTTATAGATTTTTAGTTTATGATTTCTACATTATCGAGTCAGTACAATTTCCAAACATTAGTTTTCCAACACAAAATGAAATGTTACAGAAAAATGTTTGTATGTTAGTAAAGAAAGCAGCATATTATGAAAGAAAGCACTTTTCAAATAAAAAATACAATGAAGGCTGCTGGGCAAAAGACAAAGTCTGTGGCTGGATCTGCAAGATGCAGTAAAACTTACCAGCTAATTTCCTTATAAAACATATTGTACCTGAAACTACTAATAGATTTTTTTAAGTAAAGGGTCATCAAACCAAATATTGACTTTGTTCAATTTATTACTGTTTTCTGCCCTTTATAGTATTTTTTTTAAATGTAGAAACATTTAATGGAATTATTTCTGAAGGCATCTTTGCTCTACAGCATTTCTTTGCATGTGCCTAAGACTATTGCACAGTACATGGCCCTGGTAATTAATGATGAACAGGGGAGGGTCATTGATACTTGTGCAATGTAATGTAAATGTATGGTGGATTGTATGATGTATGGCAGCGTAAAGTCCATATGTGTTATTGATGTTTACTGCAGCCTCATGCGGCACTGATGCCCAAGACAAATTTCCCTCACAGGACAATAAAGTTTCACTTAACTAACTTAACTAATTAACTGTACATTGTTTTATAGCAACAAAATTCAAATAAATAAATAAAAAATTAAGTGAAAAGGCAATGACAGGAAGACAGTTATAGGAATAATAACATTAATAGTACATTGTGTCTCTTGCACCATCACTGCTTTATACCTCTGGAAAAGATTCTGAAAGTGCTTGTGTGTGTGTGTGTGTGTGTGTGTGTGTGTGTGTGTGAGTTATTCTCTCAGGGGCCCTATAAAGTTCCTTCAGTTAGCAGACAGAAGGTTATGTTGTGATCCAGAGTATCTCACAGGTGCTCTATGGGGTTAAAGGTCAGGAATATGAGAGCAGATCTTGGACTGTTGACCATTTTCCTGCCAGTCTGCTGAAACTTTGTCTGCTGTGGCAACACTGGCACATGAAACACAAGCCTGCAGCATACTAGCGTCACTCTCACTAACTTCTCATTATACTTAGGACTATGGTACATACCTGGAACCCTGGAACATGTATGGCCTTTACGTAGCATATTAAGCGTAGAATGAACAAAGCAAATTGAAACTTTTATAACAAAAGACAACAATAAGCTTCTTTTTAGTATAGATTTTCATTCATTAAGATTTTCATTCACAAATATGATCACATTTTACTCTGATACTCGCTTTACATTTTATGTGTGGTGTGTGAGCCTCAATATTGATTGGTTCTTACTTCATAGGATGCTGTACATTTCTTATCATTGGGAGATTTCTTCACTGTTTTGTATAGCCAAGGATTTTTGAGCTACTTGAGCTTACACAGCTTACACAGCACTCGGTCTCACCTCTGGCTAAATTTGGCTTTCATAAATCAGATACTTTTGGGACAGATTTTTAGTAGTCCAGAAATAGATAGAGGGTAGTATTCCAAAATGTTTTTGCAGCCCACAATGGACTCTCTCAGAGTGAAATGATGTGGGGTTTAAAAAATTTTTTTTATCCAGTTGTGACTTAAAGCACCTTTGTTTTGCAGGCAGACACGGGAGCAGGAGACACCTCCGGACTTCTTCTACTTCTCTGATTTTGAGAGACACAACGCGGAGATCGCTGCTTATCATCTGGACAGGTAAATATCCCTCAACAGGTGCTGTAAATGTCATAACATAATTCTGTGATTACATGTATGTGCTTGTATTTACACCATAAATAATTGCTGTCGTGTTTAAAGTATTATGGCATGTCCTGTATTACAAATTTATAATAAACTCCAATAATAGTATAATGAATTGTTTACAACGAATGACTGGAAATGGGCTTTTCCTGAATAAATATAAGTTTTTGAAATGTTTAAGTTTCAAAAGCGATGGAATAAGATTTAGTAAAGGTTTATGGACTAGATTAATACATACGTATGTGTATACAGGTTATTAAAGTGTTATGTATAGGTTATTTTAACTGATTTGTTATGCAGGACAGTTGAAATAGTGAATTGTGAGTGTGAGGTGATCTGGTGCATGAGCTGGGGAAGTATTCTACTGTAATTTAGAATATTGCATTTGTTCTAAGTTAGTGTGCACTTTGAACTATGGAGGCTTGGGAGGACCTTTTTGGTAGTCAGCAGGGTTGCCAGGTTCGCAGTTTTCCCAGTGACTTATTTTATTATACAAGGGTGAGTCGAATGAAACCTTCAAGTAGAAGGGGATACTGAGAATATTGGACCAGGAGTACATTTTTACTTTTGCAACTACACATTTTATGTGCCGTTTCTCTGATTTATGTCTCACTTTTACTGTTTTATTTAACTCACCCTTGTATTTCATATTATTGTAATTATTTAGCTGTGAAGATAAAAAATATTCAGTACTTTTTCCTATATTTTCCATTAAAATATATACAAAGGTTTATTTATTTCTGGTTTTATTAATTATAATTATACAATAATATAATAATTATATTTCTTTATAGTAGTTTATTGTATAGCTTATTACTGTAAAATATTACACAGTATGATATAGCGCATTTATAGTAATAACTAAATTAATCATTACAATAATAACTAAATTGACTATTTTTCCTGTGAAATGACAAAATCAGCAGTAAATACATTTTTACAGCTGTAGACTTTAAGAACGTTAAGAATTTACTGTAAAATCTACAAAAACCTTTTACAGTGTTTGATATCCATGAGAGCAGAATATTTTTGTTATTTTTTTTAAACAAAAGATCAAAAGGTTAAACAATAAAGACAATTTTTCACAGCCTTCTTTGCTCATATTTACCAAGGGTGCCAATATTAGTGCAGGGCACTATATATATGTCTAGGAATTGTGTGCAGAAGGATGTTGCACTGTAAAATCTCCCATACGTTTGTGAATGTGTGTGTAATGATGCACATTTGTTGTGAGTGCAAAGTAACACTGTGTGTATGAGAGCGGGTGTGTGTGTTAGGAAGAGCAAACCGACTTAACATAGAATCCACAGAGGTCATGGTGACTCACTCAAAATCAATGCAACTCCCATTCGTAAACACCCACCAAGCTCACTTCAAAACTATTCTATGGGCTGAAGGATATGTACATATAGTTACATCTGAATGCACTGGAGTCACTGATAAGAAGTGAAACAGAGGGAAAAGACTTCAGTCAGTCACTCTGTCATGGGCATCTGCCATTGTAGGTGTAAAACTGAATGCTTCACCTTAGAGTCTGATTTCCCTTTTTATTGAATCTGCCTACCTCATATTAATTGTCTAGTTAATCTACATGCTTGTTAGGCAGTTCTGTGATCCTCCTGCAGTCTTTTCATGTGTATTTGATTCTATTCTGTTAGGATGAAGTGCAATGATTGAGCAGGCCCAGTACAACCTTCCTATGCTCTCTCCACACATCTGGCCCTCAGCTGTAACCTCTCATTGCCCACAGGCATGCGTGTGGGAAGAGAGAGGAAACCAAGAGCATGAAAAAGCCACCTTCTTTCTAAATATAAGTTTGTCTGGGTTAGCCAAAAGTGCTGGTTTTTAGTTCGGTGTCGGGTGAATGCAGCATTGCCGAGTGAACCTCATGCTCTTCAGCCACGACCTCCACCATCACATCATTAATTATCTGATTTTAGTCAAAGGCGTTCGCTCATGAAAGTGGCCAGGAACCGCGCCAAAGAAGAGGCTGAACCCCTTTGCTCAGACAGTGAAGCAACATTTCCTCCACATCCACAATCCTTCTGCTGCCAGTGTCAATGTGACTGTGCAATTAGTAGCTTGAAGTACAGTCATCCCTCAGGCTCAGTCAGTCCATTACAGGTTTTTCAGGATGAATATTTAAAGTTGTTCTGTCGGCAGAAAGCCTCTGAGGAGAGCAAGCACACGTATAAAATGCATCATGCATGCTGAATACCTATTAGACCATGAATAGATGGAGACGTTCTCATGGCATGGCAGACTGCATGTTCATTAGCTGCTCAGAGAGACATGCTCAATAACTAGGTCAAATACTGAATGAAATAGTGTGGAAATATCAGGTAAAGATTTTCATCTTGTGTTAGAAAGGATTAAAATAATATGCATGAAGAATAATCCTTTATTTGTCATATATCATATATACATTACAGCACAGTAAAATGATTTTTGATTTTTATATTTTTGTGCATATTCCAGCTTGTTAGGAAGCTGGGGTCAGAGTGCAGGGTTAGCAGGGATACAGCAGCCCTGGAGCAGATAAGGCCTTGATCAAGGGTCCAACAGTGACAGTAACCCTGTTGCACCACCACTGCCCTAAAAGAATTACCATATAAAAGAATCTAAATGGTATCTAAAAGAATCTAAAATATATATTTTTATTATTATTTTAAATGAATTTCTTTCGTATCATGGGTTTTTTTTTCATGGTAGTCATTTTTATTGCATTAAAACAAACAGACAAAAAATAACATTTCCACCTGCTTGTTCCTCTATCATGCTGAATTTCATGTTTCCCAGTCCAAAATATCTAGGAGAGTAAACAGTGTGGCTAAAGCTCCCTCTGCTGGTATCATCAATTAACAAACCCAGTTTCTAATTGATGAATGAATCATATTCATTTATTCATTCATTTATTAATTCATTCATTCATATGAAGCAGACACTTAATTCTTGTCAGGGAGATCCTTGCAAAGCGGATAATAATAACTCTTCATGGTGAGGAAGTGATAACTAATGACATAATGCAAGTGTGTGAATACGTTTGTGTTTAAATGCAGCCCACTATCATGCTGTGGAACAGTTATGGAGTTCTGTTGGACTCGTAAGATGTTCCGTGTTTTATACCTTGTAATGATTATTTTCCCTTTTTGATTACTAATCGCAAATTGTGAAAATTCTCTGATTTGTAACAGCATCTTGGATTTTCGGCGTGTTCCTCCAGTGGCTGGTAGGCTGGTGAACATGACCAAAGAAATCAGAGACGTAACCAGAGATAAAAAGCTGTGGAAAACCTTCTTCATCTCTCCAGGTACTGAGCACATTTTAAAACATCCAAATGGGACATAGGCATTATTCCACTCACACGTTTCCCTTCTTTCTACTCTCCTCTTCTATTTAATGATGCAAACACATTTATTGTAATCACTCTAACTCTGGCGGTCATCCGGAATTCACAGAACCACAGTTACATCTGTAACCGGCATTCTGTTTCATTCCTCCTGACCACCAGAGCGGGTGCTACAGTAGTGGATGGCTCATACCGGAAAAGTCATGAGGAGTAACTCACCAGAATAGATCAGGGATCACCGGCGAAGTACAGATGAGCCCACATCCTGGGATGAAGCACCACTGATATTATAGAATCTCACAAAGGTACAGAGAGAGGACCATGTCACAGTAGCAGAGATGTCACTAAGAAAGACACCCCCTGAAGGCAGCCCATGAAGATGAAACAGCCCTGGTGGAATGGCAAGTGACGGACCCGGGAATGGGTTGTCAGGCCTTCTTGTACACTAAGGCAATAACCTCAACACGACAGCCTCTGTTTAGACAGAGGAGAACCCTTCTTAAAACCCCATAAGAGACAAACAACTGTTCCAATTGTCTCTACATAACACCTCAAGGCCCGTACAGGGCACAGGAGCCCATCGGCTGGAAGGAACATAGCTCAAGGGACTGATTAATGAACTGTGTAGGAGCACTTTAGGAAGGAAAGTTGGATTGGGCCAGAGGACAACACGGTACCCTCTGGTTTCCATCTCATGCAGAACTGACATCCACCTTTCCCTCGCCATAGCCCCCATATCTCATCCGCTCAGCTCATGTCACCACATGACTTCATTGGTATTTATTTCATTATTTAATTAATTTTTAATGTTAAATGTTTAATTTAATTTAATTATTTGGATCAGCAAGTGAACTATGAAACTAGCATCATGCACTCTGAATGGTGCAGTGAAGGACTGAGCTATAATGCGGGCGGGGTTGCATAACCAAGCATTAATCACCAAGTACAGAGTAACCGAATACAGAGGACACTAGGTGGCAGTATTGGTTTTTAATTCTGACATTGCACAGGAAAAAAAGCAAAAGGGTAAACACAGAGTGCACCCTGCTTTGACGATTGAATCTTTGCCACAAAATCTTAATTTAAGCTTACATGCATTATATTTATCTCTTTAAACCATTGTGTTTAAATTAACCTATCCCTCCTTTTCTCCTCCACAGCCAATAATATCTGTTTCTATGGTGAGTGCTCGTACTACTGTTCAACTGAGCATGCTCTGTGTGGGAAGCCAGATCAGATCGAGGGATCTCTGGCGGCGTTCCTCCCTGACTTGGCCCTGGCCAAGCGCAAAACCTGGAGGAACCCCTGGAGACGCTCCTACCACAAGCGCAAGAAAGCTGAGTAAGAACTGCACAATCATGCCCATACTAGATCTACAAAAATGGCAGTGTTCACATTCAGCCTTACATAAATAATAGCTTAATATATAGATAATGAGATAGATATTCAGTGGATTAGCTCAATGCTTAAGGCAAGGTCCTTACGGTGACTCCTGAAGTATTTGTCTTTGTCTTAGGGGTTAAGTAGTAGCACACATTTCCCTCAGTGCTGAGATACTCAGACTCCACTATCAACTCAAACCCTGCTCACCCACATCATTTATTCTTGAAACCTATTATCAATAAGATAATAGGTTTATAAGAAGAACAACAATAAGAGGAAGAAGAACAATTCCACTACTACTATTACTACTACTAATTTTTTTGGACTAATTTCAGGACTACTTTACTTGTCACAAGAAAAATTCACAGTAACACAACAAATGCAGTGGAACAAAATTAATTAAACAAAGTGACGACTGATGGTATAAGCTTTATTAGAAGAAGATAGAAGGAGTTCTGATGGTGTCTGTTATGACAAATGTTCAGTTGGATGGTAGGAAACTGATAGCAAAAAACCAAGAATCATTACAGTTGGAATCCAGAATTATTGGGTGTTTAAGCAAGTGTATTGAGTGTAAGGAAGGGTAGTTACTCCGAGAGCAAGATCCTGAGTAAAACTGAGTAAATATGAGCAGCCAGTGCTCCATGTGACATTCTCACATTACTGAACAGCGACCATGGATTTAGGTTTATTCTAAACAGATCCTGCATTTTTACCTCAGATAGTCTTGATAGTCAGCTGTAACGGGTTCTGTGTGTGTTCCTAGGTGGGAGGTGGATCCAGACTACTGTGAGGAGGTGAAACAAACTCCCCCCTATGACAGCGGCACTCGTCTGCTGGATATTATGGATATGACCATCTTCGACTTTCTCATGGGTAACAGCGCTCTCTTGGTTGTGATGCTAGTTCATGTTGTACATATTCGAATGATTTATAATCAGAAATAATCATTTACATTCTTTACAGGGAACATGGATCGTCATCACTATGAGACATTTGAGAAGTTTGGAAATGAGACCTTTATTATTCATCTTGATAATGGGAGAGGGTGAAACAAGGCTCTTCTTTGTTTCATAAGCAGTCATTTAAAAGAAAATGCATTTTTATTAGAAACTATAAACTGTAGTTTTAATATGTCAATATGTTAAGGGCACAGAGAACATGAGTTTTCTTTCTCATCTTAGATTTGGCAAACATTCCCATGATGAAGTCTCTATTCTGGCACCTTTGAGTCAGTGTTGCAGGTTAGTTATAAAATGTTGACATTTTATTCGTATTATTATAATATATAAATTTTTTACTTGTGGTGTGATGCCTGAAACTTTGTAGAATGTTGGTTTACTCTATTTATCCAGACAACCTTAATGTTCAATCTCTTCCTATTTTGCAAGACAATTTTGTATTCTTAATAAGAAGACAACCAACGCAAACGTATAGTACAGTATTCTGTTGTATTGTATAGTATAGTAATTATGAAGGCATACATTCTGAGATCCTTTCAATAATAGCTTGCAAAAATGTTGGAATACCTTTATACTGCCATTCTTTTAGCATTAAATAGTATTGTGTAATGAGACTATAACAAAGAAATCGCAAATCATTTTTAAGCATTTTATTGAAAAAAAAAGCAGCAGTGATGCCATTTTCATAGCTGTTATGCATGGTTTATCATGCGGTCGGGCTAGATAATTACTGGATGATCGCTGCATTTCAACAGAGTGAAGAAGTCGACTCACTTGCGGCTGCAGCTCCTGGCTAAAGAGGAATACAAGCTGAGCGTTCTCATGGAGGAGTCACTGCAGAGAGACTCACTGGCCCCCATCCTCATCCAGCCCCACCTGGAGGCTATGGACCGGCGCCTGCGCCTCGTGCTGCAGGTTCTAGCTGACTGCATCGATAAGGAAGGCTACAGCAGTGTGGTGGAGGACGATATGACATCGGAAAGAACGGACAAAGGCTCGGCTCCTCTGAGGTAGTAGGTCTGGAGGAACTGCTCTTCCGGCTTTCCAGCACGTCTCAACAGACAAAGAATTTCTCACAAGGGAAGCTCTCGGAGATGACTTTTCTGAATTCAGTGAATTCCAAAGACTCCGTCCGCAATTGATGGACCGTGTTTGTCATGTTAAAGACATACATGTGTGCATCGCTGCCTGAGTTTGTGGACATATGTGTCTTAATGCAGTATAATGGGGGTCTTTTATTCCTGCTCTTTATGGCAAAGAATAGCTGTGCATTAACAGAGGTTTCCTTTTTTAAGTCGAAGCGCTTTGAGTGGAGTGCAGGTTAGCTCCAATATGTGTAGCTGCCAATAATTATTTATTAAGTTTTATATTTATTTTCAAGAATTGTCCGACCAACTTCTTATATCAGTGCAGAAAATATGGATGGAATCAGAGAAAACTTTAATGAAATTTCAGTGTTTGTGATAGCATTTAGAAAGTGATTGTTTTGTGTATTAAAGACATTCCTGATATAGCCTGTTGGATACCAAGAAAATCCTACGTATCACTCTCTAAATATCAATAAATCATATTAACGCGATCTGTATGATCACCTGACAGGTTTTTTAGCAAATCTAATCATAAATATAACAACAGAGCATTAGAGAAGTTGCCTAATATTGTGAGTGCTGGGTGTGTTCATTTATAAGACAAGCTGGGTTGACATACAGAACACACAATAAATGAATTACATCATAAATATCAGAGGTAAATACTCGAATGGACCAGCATTCTTTGCGTTTTTACCTTGAGGTTTAGCCGACATGTACAACAGTGGTATTTTGGCCATGCTCACACACACACACTCACATACACACACGCAGCCACATTCATCAGATCCTCTGCATATTTAACAGTTTGATTTTGACTGATTTTCAATATTTCAATGGGCTTTCTATAACCTGTGGCGTGATTGTGCTAGGCTGGAACGCTGCTATGACAGAAAAAAACAACATTAGAATTTCGGAGCAAGCAGGGTACTGAGATATGCATAGCTGTGCAGGAAAAGCGCTCGCTTTCTTGCTTTCTTTCTCTGTCTCCCTCATTGAAAAGATGACCTGGTCTCTCCTCTGCTATTACGCACGAACTTGTCTGTGTGTTTGGTAGTAAAGCTTTTATTTTATTCAACAAAACACCTTTTCTTGTTTATACTTAACCTTATTTGCAAGGATTTTTACAGTCTATTTACAGATTCTGATCACATTTATTTCCAATATATTTTAAAAATTCTGGTTTGGACCTTATGTATAAGCCTTGTATTTACCATTATTTGCTGTCCTTTTAAAAAAATGTTTTTTTTTTTTTTTTTTAAGGAAGCGTGAAAGTGGGTGTTCATGTACAAAGCAAAGACTTTAAACTGCACTAGTGCATATTTCAGTATCTGCTGAAGAAGACCTGTACATATGATGTGAATCCATTACCTGTGCAATCATAGAAAAACTTGAACATGTGGGTTCTATATAAATGGGTTACATGACTAAGTGATGGCATTGTCTTAACAAGTGAAGGTCATTTGTTACATTCACGGTACATTATTTTACAGACTTCATATTGCGTTCGGTCAGAAATATCACTAACATATGAACTTTAGAGTGCATATTATGCTTTTTAATTGCACCGTTTCTGTGTAAGGTTTCTTTTTCATGTCCAAGTGCAATAAACTGACCATTGCAACACATCTGTGTACTGATATGTTGTAGCTGGCCTAAGTTTAATCGCAGAATTATTGTTATCGTTATTAGTTTAATATTGTATAACAAATATTTATTTCATTTCAGTATTTCACAGCTCGAAAACCAGGAGTTTATCTTCATCTGTGTGACAAACAGCCAGTTTGGGAAAACAAAAACAACAACAGGAATGAATTCCCCAAATCCCCCCCCCACACACACACATGGTTAGTGCTCGCCTGGAAGTCTTTAGTCTCTTTCACAGAAAGCTGTAACCTAAATAGTACGAAAAGCATACGAAAGCAGTGCTCCTCTCAATCACATTATACGTTTATATTGAAATATATGTGATGCATAGCAATTCTCGTGCTAATTATTGCAGTATTTTGTTACCCCTGTAAGAACTTATTGGTGACATCACAGGGGGACATTGAAAACACAGTTACATATTCATGTCATACTGACATGGAAATCTACTGTAAAATGAGTGGAGACAGCAAACGTTGGAGACGCCAGAGACTCGGCTCAGCTAGTTAACGAGTTACGAGATGGCAAGCACGATGGTGCTGATGGAGGTATTAGCATGAAAATTGAAGCTTTGGAGCCTTGTCTGTTTGATCAGCGTGTACAGATGAGGAGGTGAAAGAGCTGAACAGACTAAAGTACTAAAGCACTGCTGCATTGCTCTCTAGGTAGACATGAAACAAATCTCACTGGTGCCACTACTACCAAAATGAAAATAGATCCACAAAGACTATATTGAATTCAATTCCAAAAAAAAAATCTAAATATATAGATCACATGTTAATTATAAAGATGAATATGCAGATTGTTAAGGATGGTGTTTTCCTTTAAATTCCCCTCAATTTGCAATAAATGTTATTGGCATACATTTCCTGTTAGAATAAAAGTATAGGTGAGCCCCCCCCCCCCCCACACACACACACATCCTAAATATTTGGTGTAACGTAGAAGACGTATAAGAGGATTTCATGCGTTGTGTAAATTATGATGTCCTCCACATGCCCTTAGCTGAGGGAACTAAGGGCTAAGTTTAGAGACACAACAGTACTAACAGAGGACGGAAACGGAGCAGAAAGTAAAATCCCTTGGGCCAGCTCGAACTCAGTAATCGCGATCAGACAAGCCGCAGACACCAAGCAGAGGAAAGCGCGTCATGGGAACGCAGCATGACTTGCACCGGTACACGGGGTTGCCAGATTGGACAAATACAGTTGAATATAACCGTGTGTTCCTTGCTACAATCTGCTCACCTTTTGTCAGTTATTCGAGATTTACTATAGTTGCGGATGAATACAATCTGGCAACCGCATATCATTCCTGATTCACACACACGCCCACTTTTCCTGCATATTTACGTGCGAGATGTTTTCCAGGCATTTTCAAACTATTGTTTTTTTTTTTTACCGCAAAGATATTTTTTATTCATACTAATATATCACAGTAATATATCTTTGGTTAGCCTGTAGTTTATGACTAACACGAGTGCGTGTTCAGACTGAATATACACACTCCCTGAGCTTTTCAAAAGCATGGCACACTCAAAGTGAAGTAAATTATGTGTACACACACACACACACACACACGCACGCACGCACGCACGCACGCACACACACACACCCGCCACGCATGTCAACATCATCTCATGCCGCTTATAGTTCCTTCTCAACACAAATGTGTGTGCGCGTGCGCTCCAGCAGGCAGTAGCTGCAGTCTCTGTCAGATCGGAGGCCACACACACACTCGAGCCGCCGCAGGCTGTTTGTCGGCCTCGCAGTAAACCCTGGCCCCTCATCTGGTCCGTTTAGGCTCCTTTTGAACACACACGTCCTCCCGTTTAGTCACGGAAACGCAATTTATGCTCATTACACAGCATTATAGATTATATCTACGGAACTCGATTGGCTGCTGGAAGATTGGTGCGATTCGGGCTGCGCAAACACAGCGCTGTGTGGAACAGACTCAGACAAGAAATGCAAACACTGAGAGCCGCTCACCTTCCTCTCTCTCTCTCTCTCTCTCTCTCTCTCTCTCTCTCTCTGTCTGTGTGTGTGTGTGAAAGAAAAAAGCACGAGGGCAGAAAGCCTCAGTTTTAACACAGGACTGGACCACCCAGAGTCCCTGTGTGTGTGTGTGTTTGTGTGTGTGTTTGCTGGCTCCATTATTAAAACCCATTTAGAGCAGCAGCATAAACCGGTGTGTGTGTGTGTGTGTGTGTGTTTTAGGGGGGGAGGAGGTAGGGGGGGAGTGGGTGGGGTGGGGGAGTGGGGTAGGAGGGGGGTTCCACCACATAAGGCCAAAACTAAAGTGTGCTCACTCCACCAAGTTCCCTTCTGCTCTCAACAGCTCTGAATTACACTGAATTATCATCGCAGGTGACTTTCCATCCTGCACTTCACACAATGTTCGACAATTCACAATATCCTTACAACTGCTTTAATTATGATGGAGATTATCCGTCCTGTGGCACTGAGGAGGAGAAGAAAGTGTGCAGACCTGCTTACAGGTATTTAAACATTTCAAACTCATTATTATTATTCTTATTAATGAAGTTTGTTGCTGTTGATAACATTTTTATACAAAAAAACCCTATATATATACCCTATATATATATATATATATATATATATATATATATATATATATATATATACACACTGAGAGCTATTATATTGATAACAGCTCTTGTTATTCTATTATTCTAATTATAATTTCTTATTTATTTAGGAATTAGTGTCATTAACCGTAATACTAGTAATAATAATGGAGTTGATTAACAATAAAGTTATTGTTGTTGTTACACAATTATAATAATAAATAGAATTAATAATAAAAAATACTATTCATAATAATAGTTATAGCAAGTCTATTATTCTAATTATTACTAATCTTCCTTATTAAAATTTATTGTTATTAAACATAATAAATGTATTGTTAATACATAAGTTTATTAATATTACTTTTTTTATTACTAGGAATGTTGAGATTAAGTTAATAAAATCTTAGCCCAACTGTAATATAATTATTGCTGTTTAAAATACAATTTTCATTTTATCTTTTTGTTGAGACAGAACTAGTGTGAATAATGCTAATATTATTCGTGGTCATTAAAAGTTTATGTGTAAAAGCAGCTCACTTATCCAAACAGCAGGAATAATGATCTACTTTCTGTAATTTTTGTAGCATTTGCTTAGTGCTTTCACACCAGGACTGGAAACCTCTTTGCTGCTATTAATTGTGTCTTTCACTCATCATTCTTTTCTTTCTTCATCTCACAGTTACATTGCGCTGATAGCTATGGCCATACAGCAGAGTCCAGAGAACAAAGTCACCCTATCGGGCATCTACGAGTTCATCATGAAAAGATTCCCTTATTACAGATCCAACCAGAGAGCCTGGCAAAACTCCATCCGCCATAATCTCTCCCTCAACAGCTGCTTTATAAAGGTAAGGAGGGTGCCAAAACATTATACCGGACAAATGCATGCCAAAATTAAATTAAATGAAAATGTAGTGAGTGGAGAGCGTGTAGAGCCCTGCTCACAAACAGTTTCACTGTTTCAGGGTTGAACTTTTGTTACACGGCTTGTGTCTTTTTTAATGAGCTTGTGTCTTATTTACTTTTTTAGCACCTGAACCCTCTGCCTAACAGACACCTGCAACTAACTACACACACATATACACACATGACTGAGCCACATTTCCAATTTTCTACGAGATCATGAGGCCAAAATTTGTTTTCCTCAGGTACCTCGCACCGAGGGCAATGAGAAGGGGAAGGGAAATTACTGGACTTTTGCCACAGGCTGTGAGTCCATGCTGGACCTCTTCGAAAATGGCAACTTTCGACGCCGTCGGCGGCGGCGACGCAACTTAAGCCTGGGCTTCAGGGAGCCGGCTGAACCCTTCAGCCCCCTGGACTCGCAGCAGAACGCCACGGTGCGGTCACTTCATCTTGATTCCTTTTGTCCAGAAAGTTCAAACCACAGAGCGGACCAGCGCAACCCTCCGCTCAGCAAACCCGAGCAGGAGATCAAATTTAGCATCGACTACATTCTGTCCACGCCAGACCCCTCGCCAGGGTTTAGACCTCCACACTGTGGCTCTGCAGGAGCCGTGATACAGCACCTGGAGCCTCAGCAGCTCAACCTGCACCTCTGGACCCTGTAACCTACACACTCTGAAAAACTCGCAGAAATCATGAAACCTCACTGAACTTTTTAAAGGTGTGGTGCAAATTAGTTGGGGCAATAATGTGATTGTTGTGTTGAGTGCATCTGATTTTTGAGATAAAATCTTTTAACACAATGTACAAATATTATGGACAAATATTATGGACTGGACTAGCATTCACGGTACAGTGGATTAAAAAAAATCTGTAAGTTACCAAATGCACAGAATTTTTTTTTGCCTTAGTTATTAGGCTTGTTCGCAGAATTTGTTTCCACCTCAAGACTAAATATAAAGTTGTTCTGCTTTAGTTCACTATCACATCCTTTAGGTTTAAAGAGAATAATTACCAAAGTTTTATAATTGTGCTGACATTGACACACACACACACACATATATATATATATATATATATATATATATATTCCTTTCCTTGGCCGGGTTGTATAATTTGGACGGTTTTGTTCAGAGTGTGGTCTTTAAACTGCCTTTGGAGTTTAAATGCTCGGTATTGCACCACCTTTTGGAGAAAGAGTTGAGGGTTGAGGTGCTATATTGCTATACTGTTTGCATGTTTCAGCATTTATATTCTATATATAATTTCCCCTGACACACACTGCTCTGTCAGACATTTATAGACAGACCATATCTCTTACAGACGAAAAACAATTTGACCCGACCTTTGTTTTGTTTTACAAGAGAGATGTGTTCACTAATTACATACACTCAATTTATCTGCTTCTTATATTCTGTGCTCAGAGGACAGATTTCGGTTTAATAACTTAATAATCACTGTAAAATGTAACCTTGATAATCTGTGATCATTCAGTAGGTTAGAGGAAAGTGAAAGAACCTTTTTGTGCAATACCAGCATATACAGGATGTGTGTACTGTAGTGATTCTAATTTTATTTTATATTATATATAATCTGTAGAACTGCTTTCTGGGGGGGGGGGGATTAGGGGTGCAGGGGAACCACATCCACACATGACAAATCAGATAATTAAAACAAATCTCTTATCAGGTGGTAGATCTATGATAATTTGTAAACTACACTAATCTTATGCAAATATTAAAATAGCCATGAAACATCAAATTTATTGCCTATTTTTGTGTCATAATAAAAATAATTATACTTCAATTTAAACTTAAAGTACAATATACCTTAAAGGAATTAAATCTGCATTAAGCATTGCATAGAATTTGGCTTATTGAATATATCTTTCTTCAATAAACAGCTGCCTACTGAAAATTGTAAAACAATATCAATCCGAACACAATTTATTACAATTAAAGAGTCAGAACAGCTAGATTAAAAATGTGTCATTCTTTGTATTTTAAATGTGTTTCCGTGACATGGTAATTTACATGCTGTCAAACCAGTGTGGTCTAACCTTCTCCAAATCCGACTAATCTCTCTGACTGACCTTTTCTTTGTGCTGAAACAGAGTCACTCTCAATTTGATCCCGCTGCTCTATTAGAATACATATCATTCATAACAGTGCACGTTTAAAATGGAAGCCTGTTAACATTTATTTTCCTTCTAAGGTGTATCAATCATTGCGGTTGTACTGGAGAGGGGACATTTTTCAATTTAACCTTTATATTATGGTGTGACTACATCAGGAAGGTTTCGACACACTTACCATGAGTGGCATTTAATATAAGTATTACACTTGCAAGGTTAGCAGGAGATGTGACCTTATTCAAATCCTGCTGCCACTACACCACTCTCGATGCAATTATAATTAAATGCCTTATGCCGGCTTGCAAATCCCCTGATCGATCATTGATATTAATGTTAATATTGCACTGCCCCCAGCCCCTGTCTAGCAGTAGAAATGTTATGGATCAGCAGGTTTCTATTAACAGAGCTGTTGATGTTGTGGGCTGTGGTGTGGATATATTTGGGTAAATTAACTTAGCATAAAGTGCTCCAAGGCCTGGACTTAAAAAAAATAGTGGAAACAACAAAAAGACTAAAGCCATAAGGCTCTATATACGCTTTCTTCATGGTGTTAGTTTAAGATTACCGTCTGTATAAATGACTATTTATTGATATTGCCTACAATTTTAAATATGGGTTATTTTGCCTTTGTCTATGCAAATAAAAATGTGTCTTTTTTATAATATTACAGTCATTAATTTCTTTTTTTTTCTTGCACAACATCATTGCATTATGTGGTAGCAATGTGACATTGGTGAAAATAGGAGCTTAGGGCTAAGTAAACAGAATTGAGAGAGGCAATTGGGAAATCAGTGGTGTGCAACAACAGCAGCAGCCATATCACAAACATAAATAGCCAATTTACTCAATTGTTTCTAACTTTTCGCCACAGTTTATAATTGCTTCTTTTTATATTTAAATATGACTCAATAGCTCATAAGAAATGTACTTTTTTATGCATTATTGCATGTTTATGTATACGAATGGCAATCCAATTATGAAGTTCCTGATTAATAATAATTTCCTTGCGGTCTGTTTTCGCTGAAGAGTAAAGATGAAGTACGCACTGGAGATTAATATACACGTCTGAATGCTCTGGGTGCTAATGAGGATTATTTCAATAACTTGAGGCCAGAGACATAATAATGTAATTCTTACCATCACAGAAAAATTCACCATGTTGCAATTTTGATATAAATTCTGTGCATCATGTTTAGACTTATTTGAACTTAATTTACCCATTACCTTTACCCATATAGCTGATAGTTCATGGATGTGCCTCACAAATAAACTGGAAAAGCATTTTCCCTAAATGACCTTGGGGGACAGTGGAGAATAAAATCAGACAGACAGGAGTGTTAAACCTACAGTATATAAGGAAATGACAAATGTCCAAGCAAAACAATATGACCAGCATTGTGAGAGGAAATTCATAAAAATCCTAAGGTCTGTGTAGAAACAGTCATAAATACCATCGGGGTCTTCAGTGCAGGATATGAATGATATAAAACAATTAAAACACTATATAAGTCTGTCACTATGTGTTTACCGGCAAACAGAAAGCACATAAATATTCGTCATCACTGTCTCATTGTGGGAAATACCTCAATTCTTGGAAACATTTAGTACTTATGTAATTACATTTGATAAGCTTTTTGCTGCTTGAACTGTTTGATTTCATCATGGTACTTCTCTTAACTCTTTATATCAGAATAGCCTACGGCATGAGAGCTTTATTCTTAATTAAGCTTAATTCCTCCCAAATTACTGGCTTCTATCATTTAAGCAAAAAATCTAGACAGCATCTGGAGAGTAATAGCTGCTCAAGAGTATGTGCTGTCCAACTAATTCTGATGGATCTCCTGGACATGATCATAAAGAAAAGCACAATTCACTGTAGTCATTGAAAACAAACCCAGAAAAAAGCCAATTTGATGAAAGGTCACCAGCTTGGTATGTTTTATTGGAGATTAGCACATGCATGAATCAAAGAGCACAGTGCAACTTGAGGTATAACAACAAGTAAGCACACAGACAAGCACATCTGTACACAGCAGTGTACGGTTTAGCCGTGCCTCACACGCGCTTGAACACAACGCACTCGAAATCTCTTTGCTTGTTCTCCTGTCTCTCCATAAATTGAACATTTCCTGAAGCGGGAATGGGAGTATGCTTACACAGACACATAACACTTCAAATACATATCAAGACAAAGAAAAGTACTACTCATATATGTATATGAAAATGCTATGAGGGTGCACTGATTTTGAAGAAATTCCTTCCCACGTTAAGTAAAAAAAGAGCATCACTGACCACTATATGTGATCCTTTAAGCAACTCTCTTACTTATTTTCAATCTCAGTGAAGTCAATGATTTGTATTTATCTTTAAACTTTAGTCATGATTATTGAACCATGAGGTGCAAAAGGCTTTAAACAGCTTACAAAAGGCTAAACACAAACACTCAGGTTTCTATTAACACAAGCTTTAAAATCACACAAATAATAATAAAAAAAAAACCAAAATCAAAAGCTGTGAAGTTGATCACATTCAGTTTTACCATCCCAATACTGACGTTATGAAATAAAAATAAAATAACTCATTCCTACATTCCCCACATATAGACCACAGAGTACGTTATGCTCCCAGTCACACTGAAATACAAACAACAAATGACAAATGATGTAGTGCAGAAGCTGACGAGTGTTATTCTACCCATAACATTATCCACACAAAAACTGCACATACAGTTCCCTCCACTAATATTGCCACTCTTGATAAATATGAGCAAAGAAGGCTGTGAAAATTTGTCTTTATTGTTTAACCTTTTCATCTTAGTTCAAAAAGTTCACAAAAATACTCTGCTCTCATGGATAACAAACACTTGCAAACACAACACAGGGTTATCCAAAATTGGTTAAATATATATGTGCAACAATTATTGGCACCCTTTTAATCAATACTTTGTGCTACCTCCCTTTGCCAAGATAACAGCTCTGAGTCTTCTCTTATAATGCCTGATGAGGTTGGAAAATATATGGCAAGGGATCCGAGACCGTTCCTCCATACAGAATCTCACCAGATCCTTCCGATTTCGTCACCCCACAGGTTTTCTATGGGTTTCAAGTCAAAATATCAAACAATAAAGACAATTTTTCACATCCTTCTTTGCCTTATTTTCCAAGGGTGCTAATATTAGTGGAAGGCACTCGATTTGATGTAACAAAATGAATTAGTGTTGTTATACATGTTCATAAAAGATTTCCACATAGATCAGGGGTTTAGCATCACTGAGGAAATTATGCGAGTTCAGAAATTAAGAAATGTAATTTAATGAATTAAATTAAAACAGGTCCATTACACAAGAATTCATTGTCAGCCGTGATGGTGAAAATTATAATGCAATGAATGTTTTCCATTCTTCAAAATTGAACATTAAATTGCTCCAAAAATAACTAAATAAATGAAATGACTCATTAAAATAAAATTACTCATTTTTAAAATGCAAATTTCTTTCTTTCTTTTCCGAGACATAGTGACATTCCATTAATCTCACAGGGCTGACAATATAAATATATTCTGTGAAACTAAACTCCACAAATGTCAGAAACAACTATTCTGTTGCAACAGACCTCCTTACCAGACCTGACCACTGACAAGCTAAACAAAAATTCAGCAGAGAAAAACATGCAGGACAAATATGTCAGCCCTGTCGCTTTCTCTTCTATCACATCACTTTTCTCTTTGCTTACTTGACATCCAATTTAAGCTACCAGAATTTACTGTCCAACAAATGTTATAAAGCTCCAGATTGTGTCCAGGACAATGGGACTGTTCAAGGTGTCCCCTGCCTTTGTGAGAGCAGAATTCAGGGAAGTGCATTATTACATTAAATTAGTGTTTTTTGCAACAACATAATGTCTCTCTGTGGTCTATCCACTCAGCACACACCAAATACAGAGTTAATATGCAATCTGAACAAACATTACACAGGGTTTTTCCTGACTGAAAATTTTACAGGTACCAACTTTGTACCTGTAAAATGTGAAATATCCATGTTTACTAGTGAAAGAATTGAAAGATAACATTTTTGAAGTGCCTCTGCTTTGTAAGGGATAATCCACAGCTAGGTGTGGATTATCCAACAGCTAGGTGTGGATTATAATGCGCCATTTAGGTGTGCATTACACGATTTTAATGCATGTGGAGGCAAAGAATCAGCTGACATGAAGCGGAGTGCGTAAAAATCCTGTAATGCACACCTAGCCGTGGATTATCCCACTTATACCATGGACACTTACAAGATAAAGCGGCCATTGCTGTTTGCAGAGCAAAATGTGACTGAAAGGATAAAAATAATGGTTAATTTTCAGCCTGCGCTAAATCATACATAGAGATAAAGTAGTGTGATAAGATTACATTTATTTGAATGAATTGTAGTAGTAGTAGTAGAAGAGAGAGAGAGATTGTGCATGTCTTCATATGTACTGCTTCTCCACTAATCATCAAGCTGTGAGTTTAACTACTGTATGCAACTGTAACTAGATGTTGCTATGGTTGCAGTTGTTTATAGGCAGCACATTAATTAGAACGATGATTAAACCAACGCGAACCTTGCAGCCAATCAGAATTGAGTATTCAGACAGACCATGGTATAAGACTTACTAGTTAACTAGTTTTGTGTTTTTTGATTTCATGTCTTGTAATTCCTATGCTTAATATTTAATGAAATTGGCATTCATAATGATGATAAGGTTAAGAAACCATTAACAGCTAGTTATTATTAAAATGCTTTAGCTAGCAATAGTTATCTATAACAGATATTTAAATTTTGTGGCAGATCACAGGTCAGCTGTTGAATGACAGAAGAATTTTGTCTGGAAAAAAATGCAGACAAAATAGCCCATTTTGTCTTTTCTGTTATGGTTTGGGTTTACTTCTCTCGTTTTCACCAAAGAAGTGCTGCTTTTGACTTTTTATGTCCAAAATCTTTCTGTGACATCCCTAATAAATATAATTGACTGATAGCCAACATTAAACAAGTATGTATTTAAGTCGAACAGACACTGATAGATTTAGTTTTACATTTGATATTTTAACAAACTCTAAAAATTCTCTATTTATTGTAACAAGAATGCCGAAAACTGAAGACGAGAGACTAATGTGAGATTGGAGAGTTCAAAACATCTCTGCGACCTGTCAGTTGTTACAGATTTACATGTCAATTGGCATTTTTATTTGGGGTAGGGGGTGACTGTAGAAGAAGATTGCCCTTTTTGTGTATTTTTGGTTGAGAACTCATAGCAGGATTCTCTGATGTTAAAATCTGGCATTCCTACTCAAAACGCGTACAGATTTGTGAATCTGATTTCGCAAATGTTTTTTTTTTTTTATGACGTCTGGGAAGCAGTGGTTAGCACGTTCGCCTCACACCTCCAGGGTCCAGGGTTCGAGTCCCGTCGGGGCCATGTGTGTGCGTAGTTTGCATGTTCTCCCCATGCGTCGGGGGTTTCCTCCGGGTACTCCGGTTTCCTCCCCCAGTCCAAAGACATGCATGGTAGGTTGATTGGCGTGTCTAAAGTGTCCGTAGTGTATGAATGTGAGTGTGTATGTGATTGTGCCCTGCGATGGACTGGCACCCTGTCCAGGGTGTACCCCGCCTTGTGCCCGATGCTTCCTGGGATAGGCTCCAGGCTCCCCGTGACCCTGAAAAGGAGTAAGCGGTTGAAGATGGATGGATGGATGGATGGATGGTCTGGGAAGCAGAGACAGTTGGCTATCTTTTAAGTCCCCATGGAGGAAATCCCGATACAAGCTATTCTTCTGGACATATATGTCGTTTGGTCCATTAAAATAGTACACATCTGTGAGTCACACCACATGTAAACACTCAAATGTATCAAACAGCAAATTTGACTTTCAGAATTCAAAATTTTACCCTACTTAGCTACTCATGGCGTTTGTTCATTAAGGCAGATCCATTTAATTTCCTAGTAACAAGACTTCGCTTGACATCACTCCAACAGTAGATGTGTGAGGGAAAAATCCAATTTAACCTGCCTTGCAGTCACCATCAGCTTTGGACTCTATTTACTTGGAATATGTCTCATATATCAGGCAGCATTTCAACGAACGACAGCTAAGATTTGCATTTGAACAAAAGCTCCATCTGCACAGCCTAAAAGACTGCTTCAGTGCAAATGATCCTAAATATACAGATCAACGCTCTATCCCTTTGTGAATTCTCAAAGAGGTTTCACGTCTAAATGAATGACATGAAAAAGGCATGGTGAAAAAACAAACTCTCACTTCATCAATCCCTACACTTAAGAGATCTTTTGCTGAACCACCACTTCTATGTCCTTTTCCCTTTCTCACTCCTCTGCGAGGTAGACCAAAAAACAGCGGTCACGTAACCGGAACCAAATGAACCAATCAAATGTACTACAAAAACCTAGCCAATCCTTCATCTGTTCATTTTCATTTAATAGACACAATAGATAATGTAATAGATCAAGCTGAATTAAAAGCGAAACTTTTTCTTGGAAGAAAGAAATGAGTGAAATCGATTCATTTCCCTTAACCGTAAGGTTTGTGTGCTACTGAGTTCTTCAGATGCATTATATCACAAGATTATATACACAGCTAAAGATCATATTACATGTTTCTGTATTAGCAGCATCTGCTAACTGGAGACTTCTGAGACACATTAGCAGTAGCTTGCTGAACAACACTGCTGTGGAATAACAATTTCAATAATCTATGCCAAAACAGAGTTACTAAAAAAATTAAATAAATCCACTTCTGACATTTAAAGACATTGATAGAATTCTATTCTTGTTGAGAATTCTAAGATTCTACTGAATTTTAAGTTTACTAGTTCCTTGCATGTGCTTCATTAAAGAAATATCAATGACAGCTTACATTCAAAGAGTTGAATTGTGACTTCTTTTTTTTTTTTTTAAAGAAATGAATGTCTGAAGCTCATGAAAGTGTCTGTCTTTAGGATCTGTTCACAAAACCAGGCTGGATAGGAGGCAGACGCCATAGTGTTGATTGTGTAGTAATGCGGGAAGCAGAGGAAAGACAGGGGGCCGCTGAGTCTGCAGGACCACCTACTTACCACACACCCAGTAGTCCCAAAATCCTTCTACAGGACAAACATGGAGTCTTCATGCCGATCAGGCTTTTTCCCACCATTTACAGCTAAACCAGCTGTGCTGGTCGGATCTGCACTCAGCGCCAGTGGAAGTGTGGGGACCGTTTCTGCAGCTTTAGCCCTCTCCTCCAAAAACTTATCAAATTCTGAAGGAAGAAGAGACAAAGCAATGGTAAAGTTATTGTCATACACTCATCTATCGTACAGTGATGTGTCTGGTAGTGTTACAACAATGCATGTGACAATTCAAAGTTATTGTTATCTATCTGTCTGTCTTGATTAGTGTTTCACCACCGCCTGTGTCGCATTTACTGATTTAGTCTTGTCTAGTTTATGCCTGTTTGCGTATCATCGGAGTGTTCACATTGATTTTAATAAAACCAGAACACTGCACTTGCTTGTGTCTGTTTGCTTCATAACAACAAGATGTGTATACCTTCACTCGTCACGCCTTCTTCTCCTTCATCTCCTTTCTGTCAAAGAAACAAAATCTTTTTTAAAAGAAGTAAATATTAAAGCAACATTGATGATAAGATGTGCTAAATTTTTGTAAGAACACTGCCTAAATGGTCTTGTTTAGAATACACACCAATGCCAGTTAAGACAAAGTCAAGGCAAAGATAAAAGTGACAGAAAAATCAATAATTACCGTATTTTCCGCACTATAAAGCCTTAAATTTTCTCAAAAATCGGCAGTGCGCCTAATAATCCGGTGCGCCTTATGTGTGGACTGAGTTCCAAAATCTTTAAAAATGTTGTGCGACTTTGGTTGACGTAACAACCGTATGCGCTTTATAACACAGTGCGCCTTATGTATTGGTCAAGTACAGAAATAGACCCCGTAATTGAGACTGCGCCTTATAATCTGGTGCGCCTTATAGTGCGGAAAATACGGTAATGGTCTATATGTTGGAATTTGTTAATTGCACTTTTAAAGAAATAGGGAAATAAAACCCAGAACATCCACAAAAAGTCCATATGGAAAGTGAACTTTTAAGAAAAGCCATTAAGGGGCCACAAGCCTTCTAAAAGAAGATGCTAAATAGCAGAGCTGGTTTGACAAAATTAAACATAAACAAGAAAGAAATATACTGTTAATGGAGCATATTTCTTTTCAGGAAATCTTGTTATGCAGCATCAAAAAGGAAGCAAAAAGTTGGAATTAAAAAACAAACAAACAAAAAACATCTCACCACATCAGTACAGAGCCATTCCTCAATGTCATCCATGACAGAGGACTGGGCAAGAGCGAACTTTGGGCCGAAGTCATGGACAAACCATGGGACAGAACCAAACAAACAACATATAAAAAAAATGTAAAAAAAATAAAAATAAAAAAAAAAGCCAGAAAACATAAAAATACATAAAACAATTTAACAAAATTCCTTAAAATGAAAACAGCTGCAATGCCTCTGCCTAAACACTGAAATGATCTACAAAACAAAAACACACTAGAGAAAAAGTGTGTAGTGAAACAGCGCTGCATACAGACAACAGGTCTGGAGTTTCCTACAGTTCCTACTATCTTCACATTTAAGGAATTAAAGGCATTTAATATTCAAATACATTAAAAATTCAATTCAAACGTATTCAAGAGATTTGATGTTTCATAACAAAACAAAAACTGTCATCACAATTGTTCTCTTAGAAATGGAAATTACTTTTGAATATTTGACCACATACAGTAGCATGTAAGAGATAGTACAACAAGCCTACACACACTCCCTACATACACTCACCCCTCCAGAGTTCTGTTGTCTAAGCTCGAGAGTAGGAGCAGCTCCACTTGCAGCCTGTGTGTCTTCAAAAGGTGGACTATAATTTGGACAAGAAAAGACAATAAAACAATTGTGAAAGATTCTACATGCTTATCTGATTTATACATTGTTAAATTGACCTCACAAAGCACACAGTGTTGCAAATGGTGTGAAGGATATGAAGTGCTTTAAGACATCATTTTTCTACCGCGTTCATGAATGCACAGGAGGCACCACAGGACTGAGGAGATATTGTTTCGAAGGTGGAGCACAGTACTGACACTAAAACAGTAATGAAATTATTGTGTGTGTGTGGTGATGGTGCATCATAGCAGAATTTATTTATTTATTTATTTTTTAACTGACCACTTTTATTATCCTGAATTCCTACCTGACACATTGTGCAATGTGTTGTTACTGTCCATGCAATCCACATTGTGTGTATTCCTTTATAGTGCAGTTTGGATTAGCAGGTGAGAACACAGCAATCACACACAGCTGGGCACCAACACAACAAGCCCAAGATCGACTGATTGTGGTGGTCTTTTTCTGGTTCCTGTCGATCTCTAGCATGGTTCAATTACAATGACAAAGTGACTCGATCCTGAATTGATCCAACTAAATTAATCAAACCAAACATGATGTGTATTGTGGGTTATGGAAAAAAAATCTGTAGATGTAAGCTGCTAAACTGAGCGAAAGGCGTCTATATCCATCTGTGGATGTCATTCAATCAGCCAGTCATCTGGCAAGGTCTGCAGGCGGAAACAGCTTGTTGAGGAGAGAAATCAGAGGAGAATGACCAGACTGGAACGAGCTCACAGAAGTACACTCACAGAAACTGGACAGTTGAAGACTGGGGA
>JAFFST010050377.1:358048-370150 GCA_022414735.1 Noturus placidus | reverse complement strand
ACAGTAGTGGAACCCAGTGTGATAGTCAGCTGTTGCAGTCCATCCACCCCTAGGTTTGATGTTTTGTGCATGCTGAAATGCTTTTCTGCTCAGCACTGTTATACAGTGCCTTGCGAAAGTATTCGGCCCCCTTGAACTGTTCGACCTTTTGCCACATTTCAGGCCTCAAACATAAAGATATAAAATTGTATTTTTTTCTGAAGAATCAACAACAGGTGGGACACAATCATGAAGTGGAACGAAATTTATTGGATATTTCAAACTTTTTCAACTAATAAAAAACTGAAAAATAGGGCGAGCAAAATTATTCCATGTAAATTCTACACACATTCAAACACTCGTTACTGAGATATCATGTTAACGAGAATCTTGGACAGATGCGAAGACAGACAGATGGATAGACAACCCAAAAAAACCTAATTGGGTAAAGCAGCTGTAAATACACGTGTTGCATTAGTTGTTGCATACTCATCAAAGCGTAAAATATTTTGTAAACAAAAAAGTTAAAAAATGTGCTTGTCTTTGTTGTGTCTGGAAAATATGGTACACACACTACAGGTCAAAAGTTTAGATACACTCACACTTTATTTAATGTTTCCCCTCTACAGTTTATAATAATAATAAAGTCATCAAAACTCTGTACTAATAACACAAATGGAACTATGGGAATTACGTTGTGATAAAATAATCCAAAATAAATAAAATAATTTTGCATTTTAGCATCTTCTTTTTGCCTAGTATTTTCATAAAAGTATTCTTGGCATTTTCTCCCAATTTCCTGAGGAATCTCCCTGAGATGCTTTATAAACCGTATTAAAGGAGTTCCCACCTACGCTGCACACTTACTGGCTGCTTTTCTGAGTATTTTGCTCCGAATCATCCATTTAAAATATATATTTTTGTAAATAAAATGCTAGTTTTCTAATTAAATAAATTAATATGTTGGCATGATTAACACCGATTTCAAATATTTAATCATAGACCTTCAGATCAAAAGGTTTTTAAGATCATAAGAAGCCTTTCAGTCGAGTGTCTCCAAACTTTTAACCGGTAGCGTACACGTATAATAGAGTTTTAATTATAAGTTTTCCTACTTCTTCCTTTGGTCAGTCAGGGTGCCGCTCCTGGTCTGGGCAAACATGTCAAAGTCATCTGACAGTGGCTGACAGCGACTTAGAGAACTCAGAGTGCCACTGACACTTTCAGCTCCTACATCTGAAAACACACATCTCTGTCATTTATCACAAGGTGTTACAATTATGACTAGGGCTAGCATGCAGGAGAGACAAATAATTAGCTTAGGCAGAGACTCACCCAGGCCTGCCAGTCGAGAGGAGAGTGTGGCAGGTGAAGCAGAGCGAGCAGGAGCTACTGAAGCTGGCAGACTGGAGGGGGGAGTGCCACTGATCCTGGGGCTCACCACTGCAGGAGAACCTGGCCCAAGGTCAATCAGATTGTCATCTGTGGCCTCACTCAGAACCTGCAGTTGCACAACAATTACACACCAATAGGCAGGGCAACAAACACACATGACCCACGGAAAGGGAACATGACACATGTAGATTTGGACACTAATAAAAAAATAAAATAATAATATGTTTGATTTATATAGCGCCTGGTGAAAAATGCCGATGTGAGGTTAGTTGGAAATTTAGCCTTGAAAATTATATTTAAAAAGCAACTTGAGAAATCGGTTGCAGATGTAGCGCCCAAATAAAAATAAATACAGATCTACACTCTACAAAAACACAACTCACAGAGTCTCTCTTTGTTAGGAATTTTGATGAACACGCACCCGGCCATCCACATGATCAAGTTGTGATGCACCGGGTGTTCTGACATCTTTTCATCACATCCAGCATTAACCAGACGGGCTAAGCTTTAGCCCCACACATTGAGCCTTGGACACCCATGACCCTGTAGCAGGTTCACCAATTGTCCTTCCTTGGACACCTTTTGTAGGTACTAATAATATATATATATATATATATATATATATATATATATATATATATATATATATATACACACACACACACACACACACATACAGTACATAGTACCTACAAAATGTGTCCAAGGAAGGACAATTGGTGAACCTGCTACAGGGTCATGGGTGCCCAAGGCCCAACGTGGTAATTATATATGTGCTAATTTCACTAGCATCCTGCATCTTACACCATAATTACCATCTTAAACTAGAGCTACAACAACTAATCGATAAACAGGGGAGATTTACTCATTACGTTACTTCTGTTCAGAAAACACGCTTCGGAGAGTAAATACTAAACTTGTGTCCCAAATGACTTACTATACACTTTCACTATGCACTACCCAGCTAGTGCAGTGTTTCTCACCCGGGGTTCGCGGACCCCTAGTGGTTAGTGCTGTAATTGTAGGGGTCCGTAGGAAAGTTTTAAAAATGTTTAAATAATACTGTATTATCTATATATTTTTTGTTAAATGTATAAAAACTTATCCAAATGAGATGTTTTTAAAATTAATCAATTTTGTTATTCACAAATATCGTTCACTGATGGATTTGTTTTATATTTATTTACAAAATAAATTTTCCAAGATAATTTGGAAAAACCTGGGTGGTAGAGAATTCAAGTGTTGCATTGATAGATAAAATAAACAAAGGATAATTCAGAAAGTCAAATTAAATGTCAAACCAACAATAAAATGTCAAAAATAAAATCTTGAAATGGTTTGATTCAATCTTAATATTATTAATGTTAAATATATAATAATCGGCCAACTAATCGATTATGAAAATGATCGTTACTTGCAGCCCTATTTTACACCATGTCTTTTTACCACATCGACCAGAACGGAACCCATATTTTTAAAAGGGGGGTTTGAAAGGGAGTCAGTTGCATGCAAAAGCCTTCTTGAAACATTTTTAAATTAAATGATCTATAATCAGAGGTGCTCAAACTTTTACCTGTGAAGGACCAAAAACCGAACTTGATTGAGGGGCGTGGGCCAAAAGTAAAACGTTGCATTACACCAAAGTGTATTACATTCAAATTAAAGTTGCCATGTTTCCCCTCATTTATAATATTTTAAAATAAATAAATAGAAAACATTACTCTGTAATCTGCTTAACTGAGGCAGGTTTATTTCAATGAAACTTATAGTACAATGAAAACATAGAAACAATCCCATTTATAATACAATAGTGTGTTTTTTTATTGTATAAAAATTTCCTTTTTTGTTTATTATTTTTAATATATTTGCACAGATTTCAAACAAACTTCTTTCATGTTGTCATTATGGGGTATTGTTTGTAGAATTTTGAGGAAAATAATGAATTTAATCCATTTTGGAATAAGGCTGTAACATAACAAAACGTGGGAAAAGTGAAGCGCTGTGAAAACATACTGTATATGTTAACCTCCCATTAATGAGAAATCACATGTAGAAGATAGTGGAGAAAGTTCCAGAATGAAATGCAGCTATACAATGCTGCTACACTGAACTAAAAGGAGTTGGTTGGCTTGCTTAGTTCTCTGATCAAGAACAGCAGTATTTGCATGGATGTTGAAGATTGGATGTTGAGCAAAGCCTTATCTGTTTGAGGCAGAGTGTATAGATAAGGACGTGAGAGAACTGGACAGACTAAAGGACTAAAGCCCTGCAGTATTGCTCAAGAGATTAAGCAAGGACTAACCCCCACTTCCACCTCCAGCGGCAGGCAGTTGAATGGCATTGTGGGTAATATAGAAAACCATAAACCAAATTGAAAATAGACCAATGTGACCAAAAAATAGACCAAAAATTGTATAAAATAAATATTGGATACCATTCAATGCCACCTATCTATGTGCAAGTCATTTATAGATTGACAGCTCGATGGTGAAGCACTAAATGCTGGCCATCTCTAGAAAACTGGACATAAAGAGACACTGCAAACACTGTGATAATACAGGCAATTATGATTTGTGAGTGGTGATCACAACAATGGTGGAGGACCTGTCTATATGCATTTGTGCGACTCTGTGATGTGTATGCAGTCACTATTTAGCCAATGTATGTAGAAAAAAAGCAGAGAGAGTGCAAATTAGGAGATATCAAGATGTTTGGGATGCAGGTGTTAGTTGTCCTACTGTCCGTTTCTCAAGACAGTCTAACTTTTAGCCTTACAGTTCCCTGTAGATTCAATATTTAAATTACATGAGAGTTTAAATTAGAAAAAAAGAACAGAGCTTACCCCATTATTGACACCATGACCAGCTCGACCAGACCGGAACCTCTCATATCTAAGTATAACAAAGTATTAATTTAACATGCAGTCTTTAGGTATAAACTATATGCCTTTAACAGTGAAAAAGAAATACCTCTCATATCTCAAAAATATGTTGTTGAGGTCATCGTTGACATGGAGCAGTTCCTCTGTGACCTCCTCGTTGGACACACGGGAGATGAGTTCTACTATCCTCTGCTGCATGGACCTGCAGGTTCTGTTCAGCTCCTTAACGTAACCACAGAATTCACACAGTCACTTTCTTCAATTCCAAAACCCAGCTTGGCCATGAGGTGGGAAAAACTGAAGAATATCCCTGATAAATGTTGTTTTTGATTTTGAGACTACACTTGCTCATTGTCTGAGAACACAATAATAAACTATACAAAGACAAAAAAGCTGAGTCAAGAGTCACTCACCTGCAGAAGCTCGTGGTCAGATGGATCCTCTTGGCCGGGCACCATTTCTGTTAACATCTCAGACATCACCTTGGTGTTCCCACGCACAATATCCAACTCACTGCGCAGCCTAGAAATCTTCAGGGTCAACAGCCAGTAAAACATGTCAGTACCTTCTAAGCACAAGCACTAATGTGGCAGTGCTGTTTTAGGGGAAGCAGGCTACCTGGTCCAGGGTGGGGTTAATGGGTCCAGCCATGTGCAGGTTGGGAACCTGAGGTGAGGTTTGGACAGGAGGTACAGAGTATGCATGGGCAGGTTTTGGCTGTGCTGGAGCACTGGGTTTGGGATCCCCCTCTGAGGTACTCTGCAACTGAGACAACACCACCACACCAGAATGTGACTACAAAACAGGAATACAGCACTGAGTACAGCACTTTTTAAACCTGTAATTGTAACATCCCAAAATATTCAGCTAGAAGTAGACCATGTGGCACATGCTGAATCTCTGCCAAGCAGGTCACCAGGAAGTCTCACCCGCTGTGGTGTGTGGATAGGTGATAAGGTCTCCAGGTCTGACCTTGGGAGCTCTATGCCTTTTCTCTTCATTTCCTCATAGACATGCACCACACCTGTCAAATCCGGACTACTCCTGAAAGCATCAGCCCAAGCCTGAGCCACACAGCACATAGTGTTAATAACTATTAACTTCAACGGCCTTAAATCTGCCTTACTCATGATACTTCTGTTTCAATAGGCAGCATTACTGGATCAGTGGAGAATAAAACTCTCCAAAACCAGGAAACACATGTTTGTGAGTTTTTACACAGGAGTGGAGCAAACATTAGGATAAGGTTTACATAATGTAAACACTGGAAAAATCTGAAACAAATATATGAAGTTGTATGCATCCGGATCTCTTAAAATTGCATTAGAGAAGAAATATAAGATAAACAAACAAACAAAAAAAAACAAATAACTGAAAATAGGCTTTCCCTAATTTACCTCAATATCAAAAAACACACACAAATGTTTATTCTATAAATGAAAGCCTAATAGTGAATGGAATATTATTTAAAAAGGGACAGAACAGCTCAAATCAGAAAACGAGCACTTTAAAACTCAGTTAACGTTACCAACCCTGAATGTGCACCATGTATGTAGAATGACCCATAAGTGTAATAAAATATGATCAGCCCAACCTCGGAACATTAAAGTGTGATAATTATACAATAAAATGGGTGTAGCACACAAGTCCAAGAAGATTAAGATGCTATCTAGATGCTGTGATCTACATGATGGATAGCAATGATAATGAGGTAAGAGTTTACTGATAAAACCCATCATATCAACATAATTACAAGAGAGATTACATAACGAACAAGATATTAACATTTTAAAACAATCTCTCACTACAAAACCGACTGACAGGGATAGGGGAAGGTAGGCGTTAAAGGTGCTTAGTGAAACACACAAGATATTAAGGGGAAAAAGTGCCAAATTATATTTTGTCAATATTGTGACTAAGCAATGCACAGCACTGCTCTAGCAGGGAAAATAAGGTGAAGTATTTCTTATTCTGCTCTGTGAAAAGCTCTGGAAAATTCTCTTTGTGATATATAAGATCATACTCTCTTTCACATTACTTAATTACAACTATTTAAGGTACTGTAAGAATCTTTACATAGCTCTCACAGCTTTCACTGCAGTTCTATAAAGAGCAATAGCCTATCACAGGCACGATCAAGTTGGCCTCAGACACCTGAGATGCTTGAGGTAACTAGATCGCACATGGTGGTTATTAGCAACTCCTGGAACAAAGCACTTGCCAGGTCTCCTAGGCTACAGGGCTTCTTGTAACCATGCAGTACCAGAAGCGCTCCTGAGCCGTCCACCTCACGATATTTCAATGAATGTGTTTCAAATTGCAAAAGCATCATATTCTCATCTTCATCACATTAGTATCAAGATACTGCACCTGGATAAGGGCAAGTACTTTGTCCTGTACGATGGCTGGGGGGTTGTTTTTAGGCGAAATGACCTTAACCAGAACTCCATCAATAAAGTCCCGGGTAGTGACGAGAGCATGGAAGCGATAACCACAGTTCTTCACACATGTCTCGAGAACCTAGCGATAGAGGAGAAAAGGGGTCATAATCAAGGTGATCTGATTAAACGACAATTAGATAAAAATGAATAAATAAATCTTATTTATTTAAATATATATATATATATATCTGCTTACAGTCAAGGTCAGCATCACTTCTCTGTAATTCTTATTTCCATTAAGTCTCTTCTTGACAGCCCTTATAGCATCTTTAGGCCTGTCAAGAGAAAAGAAAATTAAGACAACTACATTCAGTACTGTATAAATGTTTAAATGGAGTATTGGTCACGTGATCAAAGCAAACGGTATAATTATACATAATTACTGCTTTGCTCAGTTATGAATTTTCACCTTTGTTTTGCATATCTGCATGTTGACTCATACTGTTCCTGTATAATCATAGCTATATGTTGTTCCTGTTTTATTTAGATGTCCATTCTGTAGAAAGACTGAATGTTACAGTGTATTATCCCATTCTGTGTATATTTGATCTCAATATAAAAGCTGTATATAGGACATATATAGCTATATCGATTGCACAAGCTTGTTGTCTTCTTTAATACACACCGACAAAAAAACAAAAACATTTGCTAAGAGTATTGTCGAAGCATATCCACATACACATTTGGCAAACATATGTACTTTTTAGTTACAGAGTCCAAACATAAATAGCATTGTTAATGCTTTTACACAAGCTCAGAGAGTTTCAATCTCATTGGCCATTTTGACGGGTAACAAATTAAAGGATGTAGTGTACATAAAGTGTTTTAGCAAAGTTTTGTAGGCAGATCATTTTACTCATTTGAAGCATTTATTTCTGGAAAGAAGCAAAATTATCTGCCTGTACATTAATAAAATGACAAGCTAGAAATGAGTAATGTCTAAAAATAAGTTTAATGATCTTATATATTATTTATCGCAATCTTATAAATAGGACATGCTACATAAATGTGACTATAAGCAAGATGTTCACTCACTGAATACCATCCATCCATCCTCTACCGCTTACTCCTTTTTCAGGGTCACGGGGAACCTTTAGCCTATCCCAGGGGGCACAAGGGGGGTACACCCTGGACAGGGTGCCAGTCCATCACAGGGCACAATCACATACACACTCACACACCCATTCATACACTACGGACACTTTAGACATGCCAATCAGCCTTCCATGCATGTCTTTGGACTGGGGGAGGAAGCCGGAGTACCCGGAGGAAACCCCCGACGCACGAGGGAGGACATGCAAAGTCCGCACACACATGGCCACGGAGGGACTCGAGCCCCGGACCCTGGAGGTGTGAGGCGAACGTGCGAACCACTAAGCCACCGTGCGCCCCTTTGCTGAATACCACCACATTCACTGATAAGATTTCCACACACAAAACTCCAAACTACCTACGCTGTGTTAAAACGGAGATTAGAAGGACGTGGGATGGTATTCACCACATGTTTAGTTAAATTAAACTTGCACTCGGATTCAAAGGGACATTATAGCAACTTTTGATAGGAGTTGACCGTGATCTATTGCAATGTAACAACATTGTTTACAAAAACCAAACTGCAGACACACTGATTATGCTTCATAAACCCTGGTGTCACTGTGCCTCACTTTAAGAACCATGGACTGTTAAATCCAAACAAAAAAAACATTAAAAATGGAATGAAGAAACAAACTCTTGGGGTTTTTTTTTCTCCCCTTACCCATCTTCTGTTTCATTAATGAGGTCACATATCTCCATGTTTAAAGTCCAGTCTTCACTCTGTAAGGAGCCGTCTGTGGCTTTTTCTAGCGAAGAAAACACAAAGTTTTTTAGATAACATATTCTATAACCATAATCATAAAATATTGAGTTAAATCTCTCGACTACATTGTAATCATGCAATAGAACATTGGAGTAAAGATCAATCAAACTATAGTCACTGGAAGTAGCTGGCTAAACGAGCAGACTACATCTAGCTGGATGACAGATGGACATGAGCTAGCTCAGTAAAGGACAGTGATGTCCTTCAGTAACAAGGCTAGCTTAGAAACATTTTCACCCTCTGAATTTTAGCTGCAGGCATTTCTTCTGATTACAGCAATGAATTTCCAGACACTATCCCGCCATGTTTATGAGCTTCGTCCATACACAGTGAAATGCATCCATACATACAGCTAATTCAGCTAACTAGCTTAGAAACAGCTTAGACCACTAGTTCTTTTCAATAATACAGCTACTCTTTTTGCATCACAGAACAGCTCCATGTGCACGGAGGAAAACATGAAAGGACTCCTTGTTTATGAATCATGACAAATGAATAAAAACGCTGATGTTAAATTGGCTGCGAATGATCAAGATTCCTTCATAGGACTCGTACTCGGCCATGTAACCAGCCAAACTGACATACTACAAAGCAGACAAGCCTCAGTGTAAGACATATAACACGTTTGGTTCTTTTCGATTTCAATCTCATACCAATGCACTGTCCCACCGGAGTACCGTATGGATTTCCCAACAAGAACTCCATCTTGTCAACAATAATTCCATCGACTAACGGAGAATAAGGCAATAAACACTGAAGTACCGCCCCCTCAGTCCTATTGGAAGACGCAACACTGCGCGTGACATTCATTGGTCGAAACTCCTGTTTATCAAAAATAAAAAATAAAAAACCGTTTCATCCGTTAAAGGGACGCATCAGGGGGTGGACTTTAAAAAAAAAAACAAATGCATATTTGATATTCTCTTTTAAATACTGAAGACTAATTATACGTATTTCTAAAATATTTTTACATTGAGGACTGTATATAATGAGGATACTTCATTCTACTAGCTTACACAGATGACATGCTACTTGTTTGTGTGAGTTTATCTTTTGGACATTTATAGAACCTGATAGCATTAGTGGAGCACGTGCCAATAAAGTAAACTACAGTCTGAGCTAATGTTTTACCTTAACTTAACAAGATAACATTTACACAGAAAGTCAATTCAGAGTTCAGTCAGTCACAGCCACTGCATATTTAATGTTTCACAGTAATGTTATTAGAACGTACAATATATGTAACTGCTAACATATAATAACCCCATTCATTTTTAGTAAGCACTTGATCCTGATCAGGATGGATCTTGGGGAGTCAGGAATGCACCCTAGATGGGAAACAAGTCCATCACTGGGGCCGGACGGACGGCCCCACACACACACAAATTTATGGGGAGAACGTGAAACTCCACACAGAAACAAAGTTCAGAATTAAACAAGGGATCCTGAAGCTAGGAGGCAGCAAACAGTACCCTAAATTCCCACAGAAAATAGTTAGAAACATTCTTACACATTATTAACATTCTCACATACTACAGAGAAATTGTTTAACAGCTTTAGGCTTTTTTGTTTTTATAGTAAACAGAGAAATGTCACAATTCCAGACACATCATTACACAAAATTTCCATGATCATCATTATATTACAATAATACTACTACAAGCAGAGATGATGTATTTTGTCTCATGTGCACAGGTCAGATCAGTCACGAAGCAGTTTTTTCTTCACTGTGGAACTTTCAGATGACAGATGGACAAACAGGGCACCTGCTGCTGTGCGAGCCCGCAGCTCGTACATATCGTAGTCATGAGCCCATTCGACATTTCCCCAATGCTGGATCTAAGTGTGAACACATACAGATGTTTAAGCAGTACAGACATGCTGGACAATGAACACTACTATTATAGTGAAACGAGAACTCAGAAAACTGAAAGCAGCATTAACGTTATGCATCTTTTTTATTTTCTGTGTTCATTACAAGGTAGTCTGCTGAATGATGTGTGGGTAATTATACCTGGTATTCCTCCTCTAGTCGAGACAGTAGAACTGCATGTTCCACAGTTAAATGTCTGTCAATCAGCCCAAATGACAGAATCACTGACTTCAGTTGTGAGATCACATACTCAAGCCCTGTAGACAGATGCATTTTTTCAAAATAAAAAAGCTCATTTAAAGAGCAGAATAAACTCCTGTGCACCTTATACTAGACAATACATTCTCAACGAGTACACACATGAAATGATAACATGGAATCACATGGAATAACCCGGTGATTGACATTGCTGTTTATTAGTTAAAAAATACACCAACAACTGTTTATACGTGGTTATTCACTGTAAATTGAATAGTAACAAAACATTAGGTGTAAGTGCACCTAAAAAAATAATACATTAAAATCCAAACATTCAGTGTATTTGAAGCTTCACTCCAAGACAAATCTGATGACCAAAACTTCTGCCACTACATTAAATCATAAAATACAAAAGTCATGACAACTAGAAACACGAGAACAAAGCAGTTAGGTGCCTCATTAGGGTATAACCCAGGTATAAGAAACTACCACATGTAAACACAGTCAGTGTACAGTCAAAAACTAAATGATGACAACTCCTACTTGTGTGACAAAAAGGAGTTTTTAAAATCAATTACACCAAATACATTTTTTAGAAACATATACTTATCTATACCTGTCAGAGACCACAAATTATAAGACTCAAGGTGCTGGCGAAATGTTTCCTTGGTCTCCTCTGGAATTTGCGGACCCATTATACTAGAGGATGACCCGATGACAACATTGTACCTAAAATAAAAAAAAATTCCAGATTAGCATTTTTTTCTGCACATGCAGTTAGATGTTTGTCATACAAAGACTGGCTTTTTAATAATTCAGGGAAGGTTACCTTTTTTCAATCCAGTCCATAACAGGGTCCCATTCATTCTTCTGTAATTCGACAAGTCCTGGCGGGTCTTCTACTCTGTAACTACAGATATATCTGGGTTAGGTAACATGCAATCATATTTTTCTGATAAACCCTGATATGGTAACATTTCAGCTCTCAATCAATGCAACCCTCCTACACACACCGCTCCCTGTTAAGTCCCCCCCCCCCAAATAAATAAATAAAAATAATCACTTAATGTATTAACTAATTAACCTTTTTAGTTCTGGATTAAGAGGTCCAAGTCCTTTTATCCATTTTAACTGAAAATGCCATAAGCCAGCCACTTAGCATACCAAATAGTGTCAGTGTCCAGAAATTTCAGTGCAGCAGAGATCATTTGGTCCTTGTTGCGCTGTGTTGGGTTATCAAGAGCTGTATTGCACAGAGTGGTCTATAAAAACAAAAATACTTGAATGGATTAAAAAAAATAATCCCAGAATAATTTCACAAATCCATGTTTCGTTAAATTTAAAGTATCTCACTAGATGCATGGTGTAGAACTTGAGTGTGTCCTTCTGAGCATCCCATTCAGTAGCAACAGATATGGCCAGGGCTTCATTGGGCACAGTGAAAAGTTTTCCTCCTGGAGTTTTTAGTTTTCTCCTG
>JAFFST010050377.1:335110-357904 GCA_022414735.1 Noturus placidus | reverse complement strand
TATATATATAGCATCTATTGCATACATATCAGTTAAACTGTAATAAAAATATCACAGCTCAAGACACAGCTCAATAGTTATTAATTTTTTTTTTCACCCTCAACTTGCAACAGCAGCATTCTCTGACAATGAGCAACTTCAGTGCCAGCTCTACCTACTTGGCCAAATCACATCATGACAGACACTCACTACAAACTTTTTTTAAAGAAACATCTGTACACCTAGCATCAGTGCAATGCATAACATCATGCAGATACTATCAGAATGGGGGGAAAGCATGATCTTAGTGATTTTTACCCTCACATGATTGGTGGCGGACGAGCTGGTTTGGATTTATGATCTCCTCGGATTTTCACACACAAACAGTATCTATAGTTTTGAAAGAATGGTGCAATAAAGAAAAAACATCCAGTGAGCAGAAGTTCTGGGGATGGATATTCCTTGTTGATGAGAGAGGTAAACAGAGAACGGTCAGACTGGTTGGAGCTAATGTAAAGACTTCAGTAACTCAGATAAACAATCTGTACGATTGTGGGGAGCAGAAAAGCATCTCAGAATGCACATGTCGAACCTTGAGGCGGATGGGCTACAATAGCAAAAGACCGAATCTGGTTTCACTTCTGTCAGCAAAGAACAAAAAGCTGAGGCTGTAGTGGACACAGACTGACCAAAACTGGAAAAACATAGCCTGGTCTGATGAATCTCGATTTCTGCTGAAGCACAAAGATGGTAGGGTCAGAATTTGGCACCAACAGCATGAATCCGTTGACCCAGCCTGCCTTGTGTCAACAGTCCAGGCTGATGGACGTATTATAATGGTGTGGGGAATGTTTTCTTGGCACACTTTGGGCCTATTAATACCAATCTTTCATCTAGGGCGGCTGTGGCTCAGTCGGTAGAGCGGGTTGTCCACTAATCCACTAACCGTGGGGTTGGCGGATCGAATCCCGGCCCGGGTGATCCCATGCCGAAGTGTCCTTGGGCAAGACACTGAACCCTAAGATGCCCCCAATGGCAAGCTAGCACCTTGCATGGCAGCTCTGCTACCATTGGTGTGTGAATGTGCTCTCATTAGTAAGTCGCTTGTAAATGTAAAAATGTTATTTCTGTAAAGCTGCTTTGAGACAATGTACCATTGTAAAAAGCGCTATACAAATTAAATTAAATTATCTCTCAAATGCCACAACCTAGGAGTATTGTTGCTGACTATGTGCTTCCCTTCATGGTCACAATGTATCATCTTCTAATGACTACTCCATGATAATGCAGCATGTCACAAACCAAAACTCATCTCAAACTGATTTCATGATCTTCTGGTTCAGTGTTCTTCCCACTTCCCAGTCACCGGATCTGAATCCAGTAGAACTCCTTTGGGATGTGGTAGAACAAGCACATCACTGTATGAAAGTGCATCTGAAAAATTAATCGTCAACATGGACCAGAATCTCAAAGGAATGTTTCTAATATCTCGTGGAATCCATACATGAAGAAAAGAGGCTGTTTTGAGAGCAAAGTGAGGCCCTACCCAGTATTAGTATAATGATCCTAATAAAATGCTCAGTGAGTGTATACTTAAAATTAACTGTCCTGTAAAACTCTGTCTCTTGAGTGTGTCATCAGTAAAACAAGATCAAAAGGCAAGGGTTTTGTTTTGAATTTTTAATAAGACAATACCTCATTTGCATAAACAATATATATTTTTTAAACTAGTTTTCAAAATAAAAAATCCAATATAAAAACACGTAAGAATAACAGCAACCAACCATTTAAGGTTTTTAATTGACTGTCATAACTATTGTGTGTTTGTGTGTGTGTGTGTGTGTGTGTGTGTGTTTTAACGACCCTACTCATCTCTTGTGCCTTGCCTTAAAGTAAAAGCAATGCAAAGTTGATGGATGCTCACCTTCACCTAGAGAGATACTGACATCCTGGTAGAACTTCCTGCGCTCTGTGGAACAATGTTTCACAATAATAAATAAATAAACACAAATCAATTGTCACACTTGACCTAACTCCACACTGAGCATAGCATCTGAAGACCTCACCTGCTGTAGCACTTCCGTAGTTAGCTCTTAGCACGTGCGCGGATGAATTTAACGTTAACGGACGAGCAACAAAAGGCAGAAGAGCTCCAGCGAACCGCCGGTGAAATTTACACAAACTCTGTAACATCTCCGTTTCACTAAGCTGAACGACTCCTGCAGTAAATTAAATGCTAATACTGAGCATGAGTCATAAACACAACGAGCTAACACACAGCTGTAAGTCACATAAAAATGCCTTTAACACACAATTAGCTCCTGAATCTCACAACACGGGTTTAAAACCTCCATATTAACCTTCCCGTGATGTGTGAAGCAAGAAACGTCCTTTTCAAAATAAGAGTCGTTTTTCATTGTGTTGTCGGTTGATGTGGGATATATATATATGTATATGTATATATATGTGTATATATATGTATACATTATATATGTATATGTATACATATATATATATGTGTGTGTGTATATATATATATATATATATATATATATATATATATATATATATAGTATTTTAGCTAGCAACATCCATCCATTTTCTATACCGCTTATCCTTCAGGGCTGTGGGGAACCTGGAGCCTATCCCAGGGAACATGGGGACACAATTGGAGATACACCATGGATGGGATGCCAATCCACTGCATGGCACAATCATACACTATGTACAATTTGGACATGCCAGTCAGCCTGCCATGCATGTCTTTGGACTGGGGGAGGAAACTGGAGTACCCAGAGGAAACTGAAGCATAAACTGAAGCATATTGTAGTCTATACTGGAGCATATTGTAGTCTATACTGAAGCATACTGTAATCTATGCTGGAGCATATTGTAGTCTATACTGGAGCATATTGTAGTCTATACTGAAACGTACTGTAATCTATACTGGAGCATATTGTAGTCTATACTGAAGCATACTGTAATCTATGCTGGAGCATATTGTAGTCTATACTGAAACATATTGTAATCTATACTGAAGCATATTGTAGTCTATACTGAAGCATACTGTAATCTATGATGGAGCATATTGTAGTCTATACTGAAACGTACTGTAATCTATGCTGGAGCATATTGTAGTCTATACTGAAGCATACTGTAATCTATGCTGAAGCATATTGTAGTCTATACTGGAACATATTGCAATCTATACTGAAGCATAGTAGGCTATAATAGGCTTGTCTGATGGAAAGAATGTGTTTGCTTGAAGTGTCATATTTCTTTTCTTTCTCTTTGTTAATTTTTGGGTGTTTTCCCCATGAAGGGCATGCTCTCTGAACTATAAACAGACAGGTAGACCTTAATGCAGTGGTGCTTGAAAGTTTGTGAACCCTTTATAATTGTCTATATCTCTGCATAAATGTGATCTAATACATCATCAGATTTTCACACAAGTCATATAAGTGGTCAAAGAAAACCAATTAAACTAACGAGACAAAAATGTTATACTCTGACATTTATTTATTGAAAAACATGATCTCTTATTGTATATCGGTGAGTGGCAAAAGTATGTGAACCTCTAGGATTAGCAGTTAATTTGAAGGTGAAATTAGAGTCAGGTGATTTCAATAAATTAGGTGTGAGCGCGATGTTTTATTTAAAGAACAGGGATTATAGAATATATTGATAAAGTGTAATCAATATGTATAACCAACATTTAGAATTATTGATTAGAAGCATAATATAATAATCAATATTAGTTCACAAGCATAATCTATATGTATAATCAATATTTAGAAGCGTAATCTAAAACCATAGAACACTTTTTGATAAAGTTATATTCTCAGTGTGTATTGAGGTAGATGAATTCTGTGTCTTACTGTACAATAATTGTTTTTCTGTATCAGCATTCATTTTTCTGCACAGCAAAAAACTGGCATTAGATATTTGCTGAAATATGCTTTTGTAAGTAAATAACTTTTAGGCCTGATACCAATTAACGAGTAAGGATAGGGCCTCAGGAAGGGAGGTAGATATCAGCTAAGACAGCAGATAGAAAAAATAGACAGAAGCTCATTGAGATATAAGAAGGAAGTGTTGATCAAAGAGAAACAAAACACAAAGACTCTGTCTGAGTGAAACCATTTTTTTTAAAAAAGGAACCTTGTCCTCATAAAACCTTTTCAAGAAAAAGAACTAACTGTGCATGCTCCACAAATTTAAGATAACATGTAGATGTGAATAGTTAATTGTGGTGAAGAAGATTGGTCTGTTTTTAATGATAAAAGGTAAAATCCTGCCTAAGATGAGTACGCTGTGGAGAAAGGTATAAAAAAAAAATGGTGTTTGAATAATTGAGGCTCTCTGCAGACTTCATTGTTTCAATAAAGTTTGATTACTTTTTGATATCTACAAACTGTGGTAGACTGTTAAGATTTAACGTAGCTGCTATGTGCTCCTTCAGTGTCAAAGAGCAGACCAAGCTTTAAACATTCATGTTAATAATAATAAAAAACACCCACAGGCACTGGATTATGTCTCAGAAGAGACAATCTAAATAAATAAAGGTGTGAAAACAAAGTGTAATGTCAAGGCTATGTGGCATAACCACATGCTTTTCTGTGACTTATAAAAAGTATTTCCTTACAAGATACAGTGCCTGTTTCTTGATATTATCTGTTTAACCAAACTACACAGACACTTCTTCCTGCTGCATTCAAGTAAATGTAGAGGTATGCACAAGGAAATAACGATATAAAAATCTGTTCTATTGGGAAATTAGATTCGATTAAAATATAAAATAGAGGCATTAAGAAAAGGAAAAGACCCTCTTTTTTTAGAGTTTTTAGAAAAGACCCTCCTTTTTTCAAGAGTCGAAGGGGCCAGAGCGAGGTGAGCCTGCACATTTGCACGCGCACAGAAAAAGAGTTTGGAAAACTTTAATAAAAACACATAAAGGAATTATTTTTTAACAATGATGGCGTTTACATAAGATTTTGGAGGATGCATAGTTTTCCTATTCATGGCCCAGGGGATCTGTGTAGCCTGAATGCCTTAGAAGCAGTAGGGATCTGGGGAGTTTGTGTGCCATATGACATTCTGTAGTACATTTGGACAGCCGCATCCAAATATATTTTCTTTATGAGTGGCATCGAAACAGTAGTTTGAGTGGATGCGTTAATTTGGGGGGAATAGCAATACATGTCTGTGTAGATGCCTCCGTTCTCTCTTTGTGCAATATGTGCAATAACAGTCTAGTTTACATGACATTAAATTCACCGATATCTTCATTAGCTTTGGAGTACTTGTTTGTAATGCCCACTGGATCGTATGTTAGTTACTCAGTTTTTTTTTTTTTTTGGATGTTTTAACCATCTCCTTTGATCAAAATCTGACGTTTTCAACTTAAATATATGACTTATTTGAGTCATTTACTTCAAAGTCTATATATAAACACCACTTTAGCAGCTCAAACAATACATTTCTGAACACTTTCTTGTGTATAAATAAAGGAGATACCATGTTGACATATTTGTTTATAATGTGGTATATTTGACATTTTCAAAGGGTAAAAATAACCATGAAAATATGAACCCATTAATGAAATAAAATTAACCTAGCATTTTTGTAAAAATTAAACCATCCTTTCCTTTAATGAAACTCCTTTGTAATATTTCCTGTAAGACACAGGAGTTTTATTTCCTTGTTTGACAAGTAGGCTTGTTAATCATATACAACTGCTTCATCCCTTTTGCTTTTGTATTATGTAAACATTCTATTATGCAACAACTGAAGCCATGCTTAATGTCCTCTGAGTGACCCTTAACAAATGAGCATTTGATTGCTCATGAAATTCTACACAACACAATTTCAAATGTTCTCTTGGTGATACTGTAATATCTGTGAGAAAACTTAAATGTAACTTTTTTTTCTTTCAAAGTTGTGCAAAATTGATGAAGGCCACATTTAAAAAAAAAAAATCACATTGAGATATAGGGAAAAGACCCAACTATAATGGCAGAAGTCCAATACACAAAGATTTCCATTTGTAGTATCGGCTTATTGTTTGTTTTAAACAGTAAAAAGAGAAATTTACATTATTAGTACAGTATTGGAATATATTGAAGCACACCACTCATTGGAGGCCCGTCAGGCCACTCTGACATTCCAACAGTAGTGGTGGACAAAAGATGTCCACATGTTATAACAACCGTTTAGTGGAAATTATTAATGTGCTTCTCAGGTTCTGAGAAACACACACATATATATTTTTTAATCAGCATTGCATCCAATATCATTCCCTGGGACTCAACCCAAACCCATTATACATACACTATAGAATAGACAAGGATCATCTCTATAATAATACACTATCCTTTTTATAGTTTTGCATGCAGAACAACACTCAGGCCTCTGTAAAGAGTTTCTTTCATATGTCTGTACTGGAAGTGACAACTAATGAAACTAAATACCTTTGAGCTATATGCAGTGACTAGGCTTATTATACATTGTATTAATAATGATTCATTATTAGCTGCATTATCAGAAAAAAGTGCAATGTTTTACTAACATCAACTAAGCAGATGTTGGCTTAAGAGTGGATATAAAAAAATTCTACACACCCGTGTTTACATTACAGGTTTTTTTTTTTAATGTAAACAAAATTAAACCAGATTAAATCATGTCAGATCTTTTTCAAACTTGAATGTGATATACCAACCAACAGAATTCAAATGGAAAACAAACAGAAAAAGAAAATGAAACCAACATAATAAACTGGTTGCATAAGTGTACACACCCATTTATAATGGGGTATGTGACTGTGCTCAAAATTAACTCATGTTCAAAAGTAATTATTATACATCTGTCTGCAATTAAGTGATTCTGATTAACTCAAAAAAAAAAGATCAGCTGTTTATGTAAGATTTTCTTGTCATGTTCCTGGGGATTAGAAGTCATTAGATGTACCATGGAACACTGTGAAGGCCATCATCAACAAGCTGAGAATATTGGGCACTACAGTGACATTAGGAAGAATAGGACATCCCTCCAAAATTGACAAAAGGACAATAAGAAATCTTATGAGGAAGGCTACCAAGAGACCTACTGCAACATTAAAGAAGCTACAATAATATCTGGCAAATACTGGTAACTCACTGTGACAACAATCTCATATATTCTTCAAATGATCTTCATTTCTCAATAAAAATATATCCAAGCCAGATTAAATTTTGCCCAAGAACACCATACCCATGGTGAAGCATGTTGGTGGCAGCATCATTCTATATGGCTGCTTCATTTCAGCTGGGACTGGGGCTGTATTCAAGATAGAGAAATCATGGATAGCTCCAAATATCAATTTATTTTGGAACAAAACCTGAAGGCCTCTGTTAGACAGCTGAAGACAGAGATACATTTAAGCTACTAGCTTGATATCAACCCAAAGCACCAATCCAAGTCAACAAAGGAATGGCTTTAGAACAAGAAGATAAACATTTTGGAATGGCCCGGTCAGAGGCTAGATCTAAATCCTATCAAAAATCTGTGGAATGACTTGAAGAGGGCTGTGTACAGGAGAACAAACAATGTGATAGATCTGAAGCATTTTTGCAAGGAAGAATGGAATACAATTGCCAAATCAAAATGTGCTAAGTTTTTAGACTCTTGTTAGTCCTACGTTGTTATTCCCAAAAAAGACTGAGTGCCATATTACAAGAAAAAGGTGCTTTAACAAAGTATTAGAGTGTGTGCACACTTGTGCAACCAGGATATTGTATGTTTTTTTTTCAGTTTTTTTAATTTATTTTATTTTGTTGGTTGCCATGTTATTAAAAATGGAAAAAGGTCTGAGATGATTTATCTTTTTTACATCGCAAAAAAAAACTACAATTTTTAGAAGGCTGTATAATGTGGACATGTGGACTGTATGTTGCGGCCCCCCTACTTTTACTTCCAATTAAAAGAAGGAGAGATTGCCACTGAGATTTCACATTTCTAAGAGCTAGGACTATTGGCAGTGACCTTTTTCACATTCAGTTTCACGTTCAAATGAAATTATCATACAACTATCATCAATAAAATTATTCTGATTAACTCCAAATAAAGACCAGCTGTCTTGTTTGTTCAGCCTAATGATTGCCTATTGCCCTTGCATTGACACCTCTTTCATACCTATGAACCACTACAAAATGCAAATTCAACACTTAGAATCAACTCCAGAACTTTTATCACCTTAATTTGTCATGAAATAATGAGGAAACAGGCCACACCTGGCCAGGGACCTTCTTATCAGTTGATTGTTTTATTAGAATGAGTGCATGCATCTTGCAGACAGTAATAAACTTTTTGATCAATCAGATTTGAGAGTTCAGCTGTGACAGCTGTGGCACTTGTCATTCTCCATGGCCATTGTATACCAGGTAAGTTTACACACAGGGAAGTTTACCTCACAGAAGACAAAAACATACAGATGGAGGTCCTATCCCAGGTGATGATGTCGTCACATGGTAGCCCTGACAGTTTGGAATTCAGACGATCTTGTGCAGCCTTCTATGGAATGAGCCTTGGCAGTCCTTCACAGGCCTTAATGATGCTAGTGGCCTCAGATCAGCTGCCTTCCTGTCTGAATAGCCAGCTTCCTCTCACCACCCCTGGCTTGAAGAGACACCTGCATCATCTTTCCTCTGATCTGCCTCTATAAAAACACTGTGTCATTGTGGAGAAATTGCAAATAGATGATAGCTTGGATTGACTACTTTTGTTGGCTTATTTTGATAAATGTCAGGGTAATGACAGTAACCTTTCTGATTTAAATGTCACCTCTCAGAGGTGCAGATGACTTCCTGCTGTGAGTTTGGTTTGGGATTTTGATGATATATAATGATAAAACAAGCTATGGCTTTTACTTATGGAATTGTTCAGAGAATTAAAACCAATTAGATAGAATAAATTATACATGTGAAAGTAGACATAATAGGCATATTATTGAGGCAATCTGACATTTGTAATTTGATAAGAGTGACATAATCACACATGCACAAACGCACACACACACACACACACGCACACACACACACACACACACACAAACACACACATACACACACAAAGAGACACGGCTTAAAGAGACACCTGTGGGCCCTCCTTTTCTTGTGTCATCTTCAATGAGAAAAGCATGTAGGAAAAAACAGGGTGAGTTTTAAGGGAAAATCATTAATGACAGGATGATATGATAAGTTACCACCGCACATATATTTTCATATATAAGTATGTTCTAAAGTGTTTTATTCTTCTTACACCACAGAAAGTAGACAGTGCTAACAATTGTTTTTAATTGTTAAAGAACAACATAAAATGATTTTATTTTTGGAGTATAATTAAATTTAAAATCATGAATAAATGTGTTTTTCTTTGGGTCTGCTTCGACTTTGAGCATTAGGGATCATGCTGAGAACTGCCTGTATGCTGTACAGAAAGGCAAAGCAAACCCAAAAAAATATGACACTAAGCACCTGCAGGAAGGTTTGGCCTTCCAGAGTGGTGGTGTAATGTTCTACTGTGCACCTTTGCTAGCACCTTTATACCGTACACTTGTGTATGTTCAATGACAAACAAGTCTTTTGAATTGAATTGAATTGACAGTGAGCGCAAACTGACAGTGAGCGTTGCTGAAAGTCAGTCTAAGTCAATGATTTGAATATGAATTTCATATATATTAATATACTGTACATGTCCCATTAACTGAAGTTCTTTTATTTATCTGTAGTGCATATAATACATGTACAGCTTGCTAGGGGTAACATTTGATTTAAAAACCTATCATTCTAAATCATTGTTTATGGTTTTGAGATTCTACCTCTTGAAGTGTTTATTTAAGTTCTTAAATGTGTTCTAAATGTGAAAACGGCTACAGAATATAGGGCATATTGCATAATTTGATTCATACCCAAATGAATAATCCACAAATGGCTGCTGTTACCCCTATGTAGGCTTCAGTTATTTTCGTTAAAGCCACATTCTGCATGACTAATGAAACCAGATTATAGAAACAATAATGACTTTCCTAATGAAACACAAGTCTTTTGTATGTGTACAAGGCATGTGAAAGAAATACACTGGAATGCAATATGTTGTATTCATGGGGAATACAACAGTGGAATCTGCTCCTGAATCATTCTGGCACAGGACACCAAACATAAAACCTCAACTCTGCCTTTTTCTTGTAATCCAGTACTCTCTTACTGACTTACATCTTTATATGCCAACTTTATTCCAATTTTTTTTTGCAAGTTTTTTTTTGAGTTATCCATGATTCCCCCCATCTTAACTAGAACATCAGTCCCAACTGAAAAGGAGCAGCACGATGCTACCACCACCATGTTTCACTGTGGGGATGGTGTTTTTTTGCTGATAAGCAGTCTTGTTTTTGATCTAGGCAGCTTAAAAGTTTCCTTTTCCATGAGAAATGCCTTCTGTCTATACCTACCCCATAGCCCAGACAAGTACTGAATACAGGAGAGTTGTCACATGCAGTGAATTACCAGTACATGCCAGATATTCCTGCAGCTCCTTTGTTGCTGTATGTCTCTTGGGAGTCTCCCTGATTAGTTTTTTCTTGTCCTTGGTTTGGAGGGATGTCCTGTTCTTGGTGATTCCACTGTGAGGCCCAATTTTCTCCACTTGCTTATGATGGCTTTCACAGTGTTCCATAGTACAGCTAATGTTTAGAAAATTCTTTTGTACCACTTTCCTGATTGATTTCTTTTGACAGTAAGCCATGGCTTCAGCAGTTGGGTGAAACCAAGAAGATGTCAAAAAATACTACGGACACAGCTGATCTTTATTTTGGGTTTATCAGAATCACTTTGTTGATGACAGGTATATGATAATTACTATTGAACATAAGTTGGATTGTGATTGGTTCATTCTGAGTGCAGTCACATACCCTGTTATAAAACTGGGTGCACTTTTGCAGCCAGTTTACTGTAAGATTTTCTATTTCTTTTTTTAACGAAAATGAGTTAGAAAATGAACCGGCATGATTAATAATGGTTTCATTTTGTTTACATCACAAAAACCTGCAATTTTAGCAATGGGGTTTAGACCTTTAATATCCACTGTATGCAGGCATTTGTGCAACCATAGAGCCTAAACTAGCCATTATCTTTCTTGAATATGAATACAGACCTGACCAATGGCAGAATTAAGTCATTAACAGTGTAAGTTTAGCCCAAACAGGAGGTTCTGTTAATCAAAATCATACTCTGAACTGCTGCTTTATCATGCTAAATAAAAAAAATAAAAAATGGACAAATAAAGAGAAAAAGTGAAAAAACAGCACTTTATAAATAAATAAATAAATAAATAAATAAATAAATAAATAAATAAAGAAAGAAAGAAAGAAAGAAAGAAAGAAAGAAAGAAAGAAATAGGCCAAAGTGCACAGCTTGAGCCACTTGAATAACTTACAAATGACAGGTGTGAGTGTTCTCTCTTCAAAATCCCATTTGTAAGTTTCATTAGTTTTATCACACTAATTGTTTGGCTTGACTAATGTGGAAAAATCCTACCTGCGTGTTTGCTTTTCTGGTTGGCTGTAGATATTGCTTAACAAGGGCTGAGTTTGTGAGGACTGTGCTAATAAGTTTTTGGACTGTGAATGTATACAGTGTAATCTGAAATTAATAGTTGTGGGGAATACCACATTGGAATTAAGATTAAAAAAAAAAAAACTAGGGTGGTTATACAGTTGTATGCAAAGGTTTGGACACCCTACAATGCAGATATTAAAGGTCTAAACCCCACTGTTAAAATTGCAGGTTTTTGTGATGTAAACAAAATGAAACCATTATTAATCATGCCGGTTCATTTTCTAACTCATTTTCATTAAAAAAAAGAAATAGAAAATCTTACAGTAAACTGGCTGCAAAAGTGCACCCAGTTTTATAACAGGGCATGTGACTGCACTCAGAATGAACCAATCACAATCCAACTTATGTTCAATAGTAATTATCATCAACAAAGTGATTCTGATACCTGATAAAGTGTAATTGATGCAGATATAATGTAGTTCTACTTAATGACGTGTGGCGGGGATGATGAAATGTGCACAAACGTTAGCACCGCCCACTGTGATGTGATTGGCTGGCGCGTTGGTAATTTAAATAATAAAAAAACGGAGCAGGTGAGAATCAGCTGCCTGCACAAAGCATCAGTCGTGTGAAGACAGTAACGGGTGGAGCTCAGATTTAAACCTTAACAACCAACATTCTGCGCAGATCATTATGGATGGCCGTCGCTATCCTCTGCACGTCCGAATAGTCGGCATAATGTGCAAAGACAACAGCAAGGTAAGAATGTGTTGTGATGACTAAGATCTAGCATAGTGATGAGAAAGCTTTTCACTAACATTAGAAAACATCTGTTTCGTGTTTCAGTTGTACATGGCATCTGTGCTGTGGTCGGATCAGACCGACGTGACTGTATACAGGTCTCTCCAAGACTTCAAGCAACTTCACGTAAGAACCAGAAGATGCTGAAATGATCCGATTTCTTTCTCATGTGGACAGGGAGTTTTTCCTTTGCCTTGTTTATTAATGATGTAAATATAAATATGCATCCGGAATTCTTGTCTATTGGTCTACATTCTATACTGGTCTATATTGGTCTATATTGGTTTATATTCTATACTGGTCTATATTGGTCTATATTGGTCTATATTGGTTTATATTCTATACTGGTCTATATTGGTCTATATTGGTCTATATTGGTCTATATTCTATACTGGTCTATATTGATCTATACTGGTCTATATTGGTCTATATTGGTCTATATTAGTCTATATTCTATACGCAGGTTATGGTCTATGTCTACATCCTATACGATGTCTACATCCTATACGATATTGAATTCATTTGGTAGTTTTAAGCAATAAAATGTGGATTTATTTATTTATTTTGGCTGTTTTCACACATTAAGTCATTATAAACTGTTTATAATAACAATTTGTTTATTGGGGTAAAGCTTAATGTGAAACTGTGCTTTATTTACTTCATGGGATCATTCTTTTGATAGTAGAAAGATACTTTTGATACATGGTTTATTAAAAACCAAAACATAAATGTAGTGTTTTTAGATTTTAAACACATTACATCTTGTTTAGCTGTTTCCACACAGTATATAATGGGATTGTATGGAACATGAAAATTGTCTTATTTTTTCGACTATAGTTTTGTCCTTGGGCAGCGTCTCTTGTTTATGCCAAGGTAAATTTTTGGGAGATTCCAGGAGGCTTGGTACTGTCATACAGGAAGAGAGAATAAACATTCACTAATAACACTCATGAAATGTTAATTGTCCTCTATGCTGCTATTGTGGTGTTGACTTTACCCATCAAACACCAGTCTAGTCACTGCTATTCCTGCTATTCCTGCTATACAACTGTTGTGCTGTACTAATCATACTGGGTCTGTTCGGTGCTGTAACTAAGCTGTTACCTCATTTGCACTACGTGTTGTCTGGTGATTATTTTGTACCACAGTGTTGACACTTTTCTCTAATATATTACACAAAGGCTTGCACCTCTATACATGTATATGCCGAGAATGAAAATAAAGTGCTCTCTCTCTTGCTCTCTCTCTCTCTTGCTCTCTCTCTCTCTTGCTCTCTCTCTCTCTCTCTCTCTCTCTCATACACACACACACACACACACACACACACACACACACACACTACTTTTTTTTTACGTTACATTGAAGCAACAAATTACCAGTAGAGACCATTACAGTTTCCATAAAACCAACACAATTGAAACCATTGAAACATAACAATAATAATAAAATCAGATTTTCTATTTTTTTCCTAGCAGGGTCTCTCTCTCTCTCTCTCTCTCTCTCTCTCTCTCTCTCTTTATGTCTTTTCTGTCTTTATTAAGCCACATAAAGCATTTTCAGCATAAAGCACTTTAAACATTTTAGATACTCAAACCTTTTATTTACATTAATTTCTCAACAGAGGCAACTAAAGAAGAAATTTCCAGAACAAAGTCCATTTCGCCATCAGGACAGATTGCTGCCCAGATTTGGAGGTATGGTCACAGCAGCTGCTTCACCGTCAGTGAGCATTGTTCATCAAAACTCTTTTTGAGTGTAAAAAGTATATTTTCCTTACCCTTCTATCAGGTTTAATGATGAAGCTGAACCTCCAGAGGAAGACTCCGGCTCGGTGTGTGTATCGAGTGAATGCTCTGGAGCGCTACTGCACTGAGCTACTGCGTTCTGAACCGACAGTCTCTCAGTCCTCCGACCTCATTCATTTCTTTATTCCCAAGGAAGAAGAGCTGCATCCTGAGTTTGCACACAACAGGTATCCTAATTTCTACCCTGACATTAATAACTGCATTTTGATGTGAGTTAGTATACTTAAAAACAGGTGTTATATTGGGATATATGGGGAAGGTGGGAAGGCCTATACTGTCATGAAAAAAGTACTAAATTGTACCTTTCCTTGTCATTTTGGACTTTATCTTCTATTTACCATGTATCTTTTACGTGATCATCGGAATGTAGTGTACCCATAAACATCTTTGAGCATTTAGAGGAATCCCTTAAAAGCACAACTCCTGAGCATTTGCAGTTAAAAGATGTACAATAAATGATGCAAAAGATGAATTGAGGTTGCCATCCCAGGTACAAGGAAAGGTACAATTTACTTCTTTTTTGAGAGGCCAAAATGTGGGCGTACCTTTTGGTTTATTTTATTGTATGATGATCTTTAACATTGGTACCATCAAAACATTTTAATATAGATAATAAGCCTAAGGGCTTTATTTAAGGCTTGATTGTGTGGCCGAGACGTGAAGGTTCCTTGTTTATTGAGCTTTTTTTAAATGGAAAATTATTGTTGAAATATAATATTGTAATATCAAAAGATTTTCTTTTTGATTTTTATAATAAAATAAGTCAGTTAACAAATGCTTTGACTAAAAGAGTATGTGTATTTTATAATTGCTTTTCAGCATAATGATTTTTAAACTAGAAGATGATCAGCCAAAAGTCAACCTGAGCAATAAGCGCCTCAGTGTTGGGAATGTGTCCCAGCCATTTGTCACCAAACTGTATAGGTGTTTAGCACCCTATGAGACCAAGGACATCAAGAACAGACCATTTAGGGTCACTGTGGACGAAACTCTGGAAGTACTCATTAAAGACCAAGCTGGTATGTCTTGACCTGTTTCTATTCAATAAGGGAGAAGGATGATTTGTTGTTGATTGTGCACTTACGTGTGTTTGGTTCCATCTAAAATCATCAGGATGGTGGTTGGTAGAGAATGAAGAGAAGCGTTTAGCCTGGTTCCCTGCTCCCTACTTGGAGTTGTGTGAGGATGAAGTAGAGGGAGAAGAGGACCTTGGCAGTGCAGGTGCTCAAAGTAAGTTACAGGGCTAATAAGATGATGATGATTGTGACGATGATGATGAAATTGTAAATTTGCATTTATTTGGTGCCATTTGAAAATGTCTAAAAGGTCGTTCAGTTTTAAAATTCTTAATTTTTGTCCCAACAGCAGCACTCTACTGTGCTGTAAGGAACTACACCTCTACTATGGCGGATGAGCTATCGGTGAACATCGGAGCTGTGGTGGAAGTTATTCAGAAGTCTAACAATGGCTGGTGGCTTGCTAGGTAATTCAGTCTATCCGCTTTTGCAGATGTTGTACCAGTGGAATAAGGATTATGTTATCGCACAGTGCTAAAACGAATATACGATATAACTACTACACAGGACACAGTTACTGGGGAAAAAGAGGTTCCTCTAGTGTTCTCAGCGTTCTTTGATTACCAACAGGGTTCTACCTGGAACCCTCTCTGAACGGGAAACACTGTTTAATCATTAACCTTTTAAATGTCCAGGACATCTCAGCAGGTCCAGAATTGTATTTCTCACATATCTGCATACAGTACCTTAAAAAAACACAAAAGTGTAGTTCTCTGTAGTAATTAAATAATTCATAGTACTTAATGGATAATGTTTTAAGATGAAAAACAGAGTAAAGGCTGGATGTTAAATGGAATAAAGGTTATATTGAACCTATTTTTCTTATGCACTTGACATAGCTTAGAAAGACGTCTTAATAAAATCAGTGGAGAAACGATATTTTATTATGGAATACAGACAAAGGGCAGTTTAACTACTCAGGACAAAGAATGGACTCATGACTTGTCATTGATCATAATTATAATAATAATTAATCAATTTGTATAGCGCTTTTTTGCAATGGACATTGTCTCAAAGTAGCTTTACAGAAATATCATTTTTACATTAACATTTACAAGCGACACCCAATGGTAGCAGAGCTTGCCATTGGAGGCAACTTAGGGTTCAGTGTCTTGCCCAAGGACACTTCGGCATGGGATCACTAAATTAAAAAGAAGCAATTTCAATGATCCAACTTATTATTGTTATTTTTAATTATTAACATTTTGCAGATTCTGCAAGGGGTATGTAAATTTATGAGCACAGATGTAGATATTACAATTGTGTTGTACATGCTTTTAATAAGTGACTGTGCTTTATTCAAGTGCTCTTTATTATTATGTGGTTGATTATCCTGGACTGTATGATATTACTTTGCTTTTACAGATATCATGGAAAGGCAGGCTATGTGCCCTCTATATACCTGCAGCCATACTCCAACCCTATGATTAGCGTGCAGAATAAGTTGCACAGGTCCAACGTAAATCTGTCCACTCTATCAACTGGGCTGTCTCACCCCACCTACAAGTCTCCCTTCTACAAGTCTCACTCTTTGGAGGTTTTCTCTGAGCCTCCCAACCTCAGTGCTCCAGACCAAGACAATGAATACAACAGCCGCAAGAGCAGCTTCAGTGATGACAGTGACTTCTGCTCCAGCTCTTCTGGTTCTCTGGGCCTGTGTCTGTATGGCTCTCTGGGAGAAGAGAACCTGAGACTGTCAGAGAAAGATGCAGACTCAGAGAGTCCTGACAGTGGTTTGTGCATGGAGCTTCAAAGCCCTACCAATTCAGAAACCAGCAGCCCTTCCAAACTGTACCCAGAGGTGCCCCCTCGTCCACAAACCCAAGAAATCCTCACCCGCTGTACCACCTACACTCGCAAAGCAGCCCTGGAAACCAAAGCTCGTCTGTTTTTATAGAACTAAGATTCAGGCCCAGTAAAAGACAAGTAAAAATTATTTAAGGAGATGTTTTGTAATCCTGGATTGCTCTTATACTGATGCATGATACTATTATTTCTGGTACAGTGACTGTGGTTGAATACCTTCATGTCTGAACCAATTTTTAAAACTACAAATATGAGCACTCAACCAATTATTGTGCATATATTTTCCTTCCCTTATCTGATTATATGCTACTCCAATTATCCTGTTTAACAGAACGACAGCGTAAATACTAACGTACTCAGTGAACATTAATGCATCATTCACTAACATCCACTGTTAAAACTAGTTCTATTCTAAAGATAGGTTCAATGATAATATGTTTGCCTTTACTTTTCACAGTCACTTGTCATGTTTTATAATAGACCTGTCAAGGTGTTAGAGAAAGCGGGCTGGTAACTATTATATAAAATATTTTAGATTGTTTTCCCATAAGCTGTACTATGTCTTTCAACATTGTCTGTCTGTATTCCAGATGTTAAATCACAGTACATTGGCTTTGAATAAAATTATAAAACATGAAACTACTTCACTCAATTATTCAGGTTTTTGATGGTAGAGTGGCAGGATACACCATAGAGTTCCAGAGTAGATTTATACTTGTGTAATACTGTGTATGCTGTAATTGATTACAATCCAACTATTCGATATCACCCAACATTTAACAGATTTTCCGTTTGAGTATGGATCCTGTCAATTTCTTTCTCATGTTTTTTTCCCTTGACTCATTCAACTCAGGCTTGCTCAGTGGGGATATAAATCTATATCTGGGGAATTCCTACTGTCTAACGTGTTATACACATGAATTCAATTTAACGCATTAAAGCTTGTCAAAGTTTCTCAGTGTTTCTCGATACCATCGTATGCAAACTTTGGTTATCAATAAATCAATCTTTCTGCATGAATACATGACTGCGGCATTAACTTAAAAAGGTCAGTATCCTTTACAAGAAACAGTATGAAAAAGACATGAGTTCCTGAAATACTAGATTATCTTTTTGTACACAAACATCTGTGCAAGGAAATTGTTCTGGTTTTCCTGGTTGTGTTCCCTGAATGACATCTATTTAAAGTTTTCTATGTCTATATTCTATATGCAGGTCATTGTCTACATCTACAACCTATACAAATAATATTGAACTGAATGAAATTTAATTAATTAGGTAGTTTTAAGCAATAAAATGTGGATTTCTTTTAGCTGTTTTCACACATTAAGTCATTATAAACTGTTTATTATAAGTTTCTAATTGGGGCAAGGCTTAATGTGAAACTATGCTTTATTTACTTCATGGGATCATTCTTGTGATAGTAGAAAATTTTAATCAATAAATTCTTAATTCCTTAAAACAAAAAAAAAATAAATGTAGTGTTTTTAGATTTTAAACACATTACATCTCGTTTAGCTGTTTCCACTAGACATATCTTTCTACCAATAGAAGGCAATAAATTACCAATAGAGACCCCACAGGAAGTGTTACAGTCTTGTGTCTTGTGGACTATATGTAAACATCAGTTGTAAACATCAGTTATGTGAAATAGCTTCTTCAGGGCAGCATTAAATTAAAAAGAAGCAATTTTTATGATCCCTCTTATTATTATTATTTTTAATTATTAACATTTTTCAGATTCTGCAAGGGGTATGTAAATTTATGAGCACAACTGTAGATATTACAATTGTGTTGTTCATGCTTTTAATAAGTGACTTCAACCCTATGATTAGCGTGCAGAATAAGTTGCACAAGTCCAAAGTAAATCTGTCCACTCTATCAACTGGGCTGTCTCACCCCACCTACAAGTCTCACTTCTACAAGTCTCACTCTTTGGAGGTTTTCTCTGAGCCTCCCAACCTCAGTGCTCCAGACCAAGACAATGAATACAACAGCCGCAAGAGCAGCTTCAGTGATGACAGTGACTTCTGCTCCAGCTCTTCTGGTTCTCTGGGCCTGTGTCTGTATGGCTCTCTGGGAGAAGAGAACCTGAGACTGTCAGAGAAAGATGCAGACTCAGAGAGTCCTGACAGTGGTTTGTGCATGGAGTTTCAAAGCCCTACCAATTCAGGGTACCCAGAGGTGCCCCCTCGTCCACAAACCCAAGAGATCCTCACCTGCTGTACCACCTACACTCGCAAAGCAGCCCTGGAAACCAAAGCTCGTCTGTTTTTATAGAACTAAGATTCAGGCCCAGTAAAAGACAAGTAAAAATTATTTAAAGAGATGTTTTGTAATCCTGGATTGCTCTTATGCTGATGCATGATACTATTATTTCTGTCTGGTACAGTGACTGTGGTTGAATACCTTCATGTCTGAACCAATTTTTAAAACTACGAATATGAGCACTCAACCAATTATTGTGCATATATTTTCTTTCCTCTAGGTTAATTCTATTTTAAAGATAGGTTCAATAATAATATGTTTGCCTGTCCTTTTCACAGTCACTTGTCATGTCATATAGACCTGTCAGTAAATCAGTCTTTCTGCATGAATACATGACCGCACCATCAACTTAACAAAGGTCAGTATCCTTTACAAGAAATTCTCCTGAAATACTAGTTTATCTTGTCGTACTCAGACATCTATGCAAAGAAATTGTTCTGGATTCCCTGTTGTGTTCCCTGAATGTCAGTCCCTGAATGGCATCAATTTACAGTTTGGTATGTCATGTAATTTCACTTGTCAAAACATGTCTCATGGTCCTAAGCTCTACCTAGATCATTTGTCTGTAGGAGCTTACACATATATGTTTGTTTAAATAAATAAATAATAAAGAAATATGGGTCACATACCACATTTGAAGATATTTGAATATGTAAGTGAAAAAAATAGGAAGGGCATCCCCACATGACCTCTGTAGAAGCATCCAATAGCTCCAAGTCTGGTTGTGACAGACAGTAGTGCGCATTCAATGAGCACATCCCTTACCTGACTGCATAAATTACTTCCATGTGTTCCTTTTCCTCATTTGATATTTGCTCCTCACAAGTTCTAGTTTATTTTGTGGGCACAGCTCACTGGTTTGCTGACTTGCACTTTTTGTCTGCAGGAGAACATATCCCTCAGATCAGCATCCATTAGATGTGTTTATCTTGCTAGCCATGTTAGCTGTGTCACGTCAGAGGTTGAATGCTCTGTGTTCTGTGTGTGCCCTTTGGGCCTCCTTAAAACTAAAAAAATAAATGTAGTGTTTTTAGGTTTTAAACACATTATGTCTCATTTAGCTGTTTCCATATATCATCCATTGGCTTGTGGATGCTATTAATTTGGCATTTAAATAAAAGGGATCTGTTTCAGGGTGTCTCATTGCAGGACATCTATTTTGCTGCAAGCCGGGCCTCTCCCCATACATTTGACAGCTCACTCTGTCCTTGTAGACTTCCTCCTTTAAGCCCTCTTCTCCATCTTGAAACTTGGGCTGTCAGGCTTGGATTATTCATGTCACCAGCATGTCCTTCATGTTCCACCTGTATATCACTATCACCTTCATGTGTTGTGTTACCGGGTACGTCATTATTGGATGCTTCAAGTACCACCTAACTAAGTGACCATCCCCAGTCTTACAGGGCCTTACTGTGAATGTTTTGGCCATGAAGGAGTTCTCCATTTCTCCCATAGGTGGATCTTGAACATGAGATGATGAAAGAGAAAAATAGGTTACTGTTCTTAACCCCAGTTCTCTGAAACATCGAGTGGAGAGATCCACAAGGTTTGCCCTGCTTGCCACACGAGAAGCGAATTTGCTCACTGAGGAAGAGGAGCGTGTTCAGGTCAATTATGCACTCAGTTAAGGATGTGCCCTTACCAGGCATTGCACATGTGCTCCTGTCTGTCCAGATTTTGTGAAATTGGATGCTTCTACAGAGGTCAAGTATGGATGCCCTTCCCATAGGTGGAATGCTCCACTCAATGTTTCAGTAACTTATTGTTATATATCCAGTCCACATTTTAGATATTGAAACAATTGATAGAAATGAATTCTACAATATGTATACAATATTTAGATTAGTGGCAGTTAAATGGATGGAGCATGACCAAAATACTAGATTAGTTCAACATTAGTTCAACAATTCAACATCATTAGTTCTCAGTCAAGGCTGGAGTTGAATACAATACCATTGTATTGTATAATGAGTTCCCTGTGATAACTGCTATTACATGACATAGAAGTTACCACAGGAAAGTCATTATACAATACAATGGGAATACAAAATAAAAATATGTTTTGACTGAATAAAATGAGTCATCAGCTGCTATGCTAGTTCTTTATTAGCTGGTGTTGGTTGTTAACAGGAGAGAATGTTTATTTATTATTATTATTTTTTTAAATAATTGCATTCTATTCCTCTATACACATATGAATATGATTTGCCAGTCATACACATCCTATGGTACAGCTGTGATTAAAAATTGCTAGTGTATTTCCACTAGTAAATTATTATGATATACTGCTTTCTCTGCTACTACATGTATGTTTTGATATACTACAATGTACTATACTATACTAGGCTATACTATTTTAAAAGTGTGTATAGTTATTGTTTTCAAGTGCATACTATATTGGTTGTCTACCGATTCAGACTATAGTCCAAAAAGCAAAACCTTGAATGTGAATTTTTTCATCTAGGTAGGTATTTCATACAGGTAGTTTGCTTCAGTAAGAAATATTAATGCTGCCAAATATAACTAAATATGTGACCTAACTACCCATTTGTATACCACCTTAACATACAGTTACGTATGTTATTTATTTTTTTTTCATCTTTATGTACATCACATCTGAATTATACACTGTCACTGCACACAACCTTGGGGTAACCATGGACAATCAACTGTCCTTCTCCTCTCACACTGCTAAACTTACACACTCGTGCTGATTTCTCCTTTACAAATCAGAAGGATTTGTCCATTTTCATCCACAGAAGCCACCGTGGTGCTTGTTCAGTTCCTTGTCATCTCGAGACTGGGCTGCTGCAAATTGCTCCTGGCAGGTTCAATTCAATTCAATTAAATTTTATTTGTATAGCACTTTTTACAATAGATATTGTCTCAAAGCAGCTTTACAGGAATATAAAACACAGTACACACACAGTAAAAGTGAGAAATTATCCCAACCGAGCAAGCCACTGAGTGGCGACAATGGCAAGGAAAAACTCCCTAAGATGTTTAAGAGGAAGAAACCTAGAGAGGAACCAGACTCAGAAGGGAACCCATCCTCATCTGGGTAACAACAGACATTCTTAAAGAGACAATTATTGATCTATATGTAATCTGTTTGGCTTAGAAGAAGCCTTTGTCCCAGCAATCTGGATTTGGAGTAGATGAGAGCTCCATCCAAAAGTAGGACCTCCGAGACCAATCATGCAGGTCCGGAGGGCAGAAAGGACCAGGATCTCCAACATCTCCATAAACTCATGTGTAGCTCGGCAGAAGGAGAGAGGGAGAGAGGGAGAGAAAAGATTGTTAAGACTGGGATTTAGCATAATGGAAAGTCTAGTCAGGGTAGGCTAGAGTGAATAAATACGTGTTAAGCCTAGACTTAAACACTGAGACTGTGTCTGAGTCCCGAACACTAAATGGAAGACTGTTCCATAGCTGTGGAGCTCTATGAGTGAAAGCTCTTCCCCTGCTGTA